>VKGM01014386.1:0-10004 GCA_007844875.1 Busseola fusca | reverse complement strand
AAACAGTACCCCATGAAGGATGAGTCTACTTTAGCAAGTCTGAAACCAGGTTGAACTAGTTGGTCCATATGTTCTATCCCAAATAAAAGAACAGCAACATGTTTACATGAAGCATTATTTCTGCTACCTGCTGGACACTCACAGTGTGCTTCCATGATGTTTCCATATTCATCCAATTTAATATCTACACTATAATGCAGTTTCTTCATAGTTTTTCTGCAAATCCCATTGGTATATGTTTCATTTGATGAGGTGTGGGATCGTGCTGTAACTAAGTGTCGAGATTCATACAGTTGTGCCACTTTATCCATTTTTTTGCTAGTGCTGCAAGAACAATATGAGAAAAACAATTAAATGAGCTAGTATCATTGGCATTACAATTTGAAATATTATTTATATAGGTATTTTGTTTAAACCCCGGCCGGATTTAAACAAAATACCCAGGAAAAAATGTATTATTAAAAATATTTTTCACAAGATATTATTGTTAGAGTATTGTACTTAACAGAAACTTACTATGATAAATAATGTCTTACTTGTGTTTTATTTAATGGAGGTAATTTTGTGTGACTATTTATGTCACGGTAGTACTCATTAGAAAGTAATTTCATCGCTGGATCGTCTGTTTCAACATTTTCCCGATTTTCGAAGTTGAAATTCTGGTCGTAAATCTCCAATCTGTAGAAAAACAAAGATATTATTTGAAAATGTTGTTTGCAAATTTGTAAAAGTATTTTAGATATCTTATGGAACTAGATGAGTATACAAAGTAATTTGATTTTGTGTTGCAATTGATACAAAGTCTATCTTCCATCAGAATAATACGCAAAACCAACATAAAACACCAATAAAGGGCTACAAACAGCATTTTGATTACCATACCTTTCGCTTAGGTCGGCTTTTTTTCCACGTAAAGAAGCACCTCGTTCCTTCAATTCCTTTTTCAGTTGAGGAACTGTCCATGTAGAATACATTGTTATTAATCAATTTAAACTTGTTTTAATACATAAGACTCACGGATGGTAGTAAATATCGCCTGAAACACAACCGAATCAAAATGACACATAACCTCAAACAACTTGGCAGGGACACATCTATGGTGGCGACATCTAGAATGAGCTTTCCGTTGCCAGCCCCATAAGGGTCAGCCGGAGGGGGATTAGGAGGCGGTGGGGGCAGCCGTCTCGCTGCCGCAGGGGCTGCGGGCAGCCGTTTTGCCGCAGGCGCTGGCGCCCTCACACCCGAATGCCATCGACCCTTTCATCCATAATTATATCATATCTGAACAACACGGTTTTGTAAAACAAAAATCCACCACGACGAACTTAGCAATTTACTTTAATTTCCTCTTCCACAGTATCGACAAGGGAGTTCAGGTGGACGCTGTATAATATACAGATTTTCAAAAGGCATTTGATAGAGTGGACCGTGAAATCCTTCTCAGTAAAATAGCGTTCAATGGAATCAGGGGTAATCTTTTGCGGTGGATTTGCTCATACATTACTACTAACCGCAGCTTGTTAGTCGTGACATTCTAGACATTCTAGCACTTCCCGACTTGTACCTAATGGGTACAAGTCGGGAAGTGCTAGAATGTCGTCCGCTATTTCTCAGGGTTCTCTATTAAGTCCTCAACTTTTAGTTATATTCATAAACGACATAAATAAATGCTTTCAATACTCAAATTTTGTTTTATGTACTGATGATTTGAAATTATATTGTTTGTGATTGCTCTTGCTGCCTGATTACTGTGTGTTTTTTGATGAGGTTTTAAATAAAATAGCCAGTTGATGATGCTATGGTTGCGAATAGAAATGTAATAATTAAAAAACAAGTACAGCGGTCGAGGAAAAAAGGGTATAGGAACAATTGGCCAATCAGAACAAGCAATCGCGTCATTTAGCTGTGCTCTGATTGGCTGATGATGACGTGATGGAATTACGTTTGGATATTCGTCCCAAACATGCCCGCGGCCTTGAAAGCTTCAGCTTACAATGAAGTTATCCCGTTTCTCATCTTCGACCAGAGGGCAGATCTTCGTGTATCACGATGCCTGATGATGTCCGAATATCTGCCACTCGTGAGATGCCGTCATTGCCCGATATCGTCTTCAGGATCCGTCCCAATTGCCACTTTAAAGGTGGAAATTTGACATCCTTGATTACGACAAGCGTGTCTGGTTTCAGCTCCGTCTATTCTCCTTCCATTTGGTTCTGGTTTGTAATTCCGAGATGTACTCTCTGGCCCAACGCGACCAGAACTGCTGCCGGATCTGTTCTATTCTTTGGTAGCGACTCAATCGATGAACAGGTAAGTCTCGTAGGTCATCTTCACAGACTGGTGCGTTCAGCGGTCGCCCGATCAAGAAATGTCCAGGGCTGAGGGGAAGATTGTCTCGAGGATCCGAAGACAAGGGAATCATCGGACGAGAATTTAGTATCGCTTCGATTTGATATAATACCGTAGTGAGTTCCTCGAAGGTTAAATGAGCGTTGCCCACTACTCGGCGAAGATGGTACTTGCATGATTTAACCCCAGCTTCCCACAAGCCACCGAAATGCGGAGTATATGGGGGAATAAAAGAAAACTTAATTTGTTGACATCTCGCGTAATCAATAATGTCTTTTTTACATTTTAATAAAAACTGAGCAAAATCATTGCTTAAGCCTATAAAATTCCGACCATTGTCTGAAAATATTTCTGACGGCTTGCCGCGACGTGAAATAAAGCGCCTAAGTGCAAGTAAGTACGCATCAGAAGAGAGGTCACTAACTAACTCTAAGTGTACTGCGCGCGTCGTAAAACAGATAAACAGACAAATGTACGATTTAATTAACTTTGCACCTCTGCCCTTTCGGGTTTGTATGAGCACTGGCCCTGCGTAGTCTACACCTGTGCGAAAGAAAGGAAAACTAGCGGTTACCCGTTCTTTAGGCAAGTTACCCATGAGCGGAGTTAATGTTTTACCACGAATGCGTTTACAGATAACGCATTGTTGAGTCACCTTCTTGGCTAAGTTTCTACCTGACAGTGGCCACCAATTATCGCGCACACGGTACAGTAATGCTTGAAGTCCGCAGTGCATAGATTGGTTGTGTTCATGCCTGAACAATAAAAGTGTAAAGTGATGCTCAGAAGACAATAGAATCGGGTGTTTTTTATTGTAATTAAAGTCAGGCGAATTTTTTATTCTACCTCCTACTCTAATTATATTTTCGTTATCTAAAAACAAACTTAAACTCGCAAGTCTAACGTTTGACTTGACACTTTTACCATTTTTTAGTAAATTATACTCAACAGGAAATGATTCTATTTGTGATAACCGTGCCAGTGTATTAGTGGCATGTCTTACCTCGGTTACAGTGATCATACCTGTCAGCTGATTCGCTTTGTTACGCGCACAGCTGTTGTGAATAAAACGAAGTACATATGCAGCAACATGACTCATGCGATAAAAATGCGAAAATCTATTGAATGGAAAAAGTGATTCGAGTGAGGTATTTGCATTTTTGGTTAACAATGAACTTATAGCGTTTGTTTTGAGTTCAGGTAACTCTGTAGGCAAGATATCATTAATATTAAAAATTGACTGTGAATTGGAATTGCGATTAAACTCAGGGCCGTGCAAAAAAATAGGGCCGTGCCACCATAATGTCGATGAGGATAAGTCTTCAAGACTAACGCCTCGTGAAACCAGGTCGGCAGGATTGTCTTTGCCACTTACATGTCGCCAAGAAAACTTATTCGTAAGTTCGTGTATTTCAGCCACTCGATTTTGTACAAAAGTTTTAAGTAAATTAGGTGGCATACGTAACCAACCTAACACGATAGTCGAGTCGGTCCAAAATATGACGTCGTCAAACTTACGAGTAAGTGAACTGTCAATCCTATCGAACAATCCAGCACCCAGCTGCGCGCCACACAGTTCTAACCGCGGTATACTAATGGGTTTTAATGGAGCCACCTTACTCTTAGAAATAAGTAACTTCACTGTCACCTGATGAGTACCTACACTACGTACATAAGCGCATGCGCCATACGCAGTTTGTGAAGCGTCTGTAAAAATATGTAACTCAGTCCGAATAGGATTACATTGAAAAGCATGCCGCGGAACCTTGATAGTGCGGAGATAAGAAAGACTGTAAACAAATCGGTTCCATGTACGCACGATATCAGCGGGAAGCGCATCGTCCCAATCTAATTTTAAGAGCCAAAGTTTTTGCAATAATACTTTGCCGATGATAACAGAAGGGCCTAATAATCCCAATGGATCATATATTTGTGAAATAGTTGACAGAATAATGCGTTTAGTAACAGGAGTGTTACCGTTTTGAAACTGCGTATGGAAATTGAACTCGTCCATTGCACTGCACCAACCTATACCTAATGTTCTACATTTACTATTATCACCTAGATTTAAGTCATGAAAAATACTGTGATCTGACTGTGACGTTGCTGAAGCTGATGTACCGTCGAGTTCAAAGTTAAAAATCCATTTACGGAGTGGAAAGCACCCGGACTTAAGTATATCTGATGTACGCTTACAAATTTCAATTAACTTTACCTTGTCCTCATACGAGGTCAAGAGGTCATCTACGTAAAAATCGTCAGTTATGACCCTCTTAACCTCAAGGTCCGTACATTCAGCTCCTAACTGCTTAAGACACCTAACACTGAGAAAGGGCGCTGACGCTGTGCCGTAAGTTACGGTGTTCAGCTGATAGAATTCGAGCTGCTTTGACGGGTCGTCACGCCACATAATAAGTTGCAAGTTACGTTGAGAAGGATCAACAAGGACTTGGCGGTACATTTTCTCGCAATCAGCAATTGCCGTGTATTTGAATTGTCTAAACCTTAGTAAGATACCCAGTAAGTCTCCCTGAATCGGAGGTCCTACAAACTGGATATCATTGAGAGATTTGCCGTTACTAGTTGCAGCACTGGCGTCGAACACGACACGAAGCTTCGTAGTCGTGCTGTGTTCTCGAAAAACGCAGTGATGTGGCATAAAGTAATAGGGACTTTTATAAGAATCGACTTGAGTCATGTGACCCAAGTTGATATATTCGTGTATGAAATCAGTGTATAATTTTTTATAACTAATAGGTGCGCGTGATAACCTATTTTCTAAGGACAGAAAGCGACGTTTTGCCTGAGAAAATGATTCACCCAAAGCATCAGGTGACTCTTTGAGAGGAATGTGAACACAGAATCGTCCATCTTTATTGCGCGTAGTAGTTGCGATGAATGATTGTTCACAGGCCTGCTCTTCGTCTGTGTGTGAATTCCTAAGCTTGGGTAATTCCTCTAACTCCCAGAACTGACGTAGCTGATTGTCCATGGATTGAGTGAAATTACATTGGACATGCCCATTATTATAATTTTTATTATTAATAGGGCCCGATATTATCCAACCTAATTTCGTATTCTGTAAGAACGGACCGTTCGGTAAACGCATCTTGCCATCGATAAGCAAGTCCCAAAATCGATCCGCGCCTATTAAAATGTCTATATTTTGTGGCCCTAAAAATCGCGTATTTGCTAGCTGCAGGTGTTCAGGAATCCTGAACTGTGTGCTTTGTGCCTGCATGGCTGGCAATGTGGCCGTTATTTCGGATATAACGAAACATTTAATTTTAAATGAGTAGGAATTAATGTGTGATTTAATGTCTAGGTCACAAGTTTGTGAACTATGTGATACTAAATTACCTACTCCCCGAATTTCATGAGTGGACTGTATTAGCGGAATACCTAATGATTCGCAAAACGAGTGTGTTATAAAAGAGCTCTGGCTGCCGCTGTCGAGTAATACACATGCGACATGATAATTGTTGTGTTTGTCGCGAATCTCAACTAATGCCGTAGATAAAAGAACCGGTTGCACGTCTGTGCATTGCGTATATATATGAGTATCAGTGTGAACGTTGCTAACTTGAATGAATTTGGAATCAGATACTGTATCAGTGACGCGCGGTGCGGGTGCGCGTGGCGCGCTAGACACTGCCACCGCCGTCATCGTCTCTGTCACGGAACAGCTTGATTGGTTGGAGTCACCAGGATGAATGAGTGAATTATGTTTCATGTTACATTGTTTACAAGGTCCCCACAAACAACCTTCCAAAGTATGTCCGGAGCGCAAGCAGTTCCCACACAAGTTGTTATCTTTAACAATCTTCAATTTGTTGTGTAAATTCATATTAATAAATTGTGTGCAAGTGTAGATAGGGTGTTTACCTTTGCATACCACGCATAATCTTCGTGCTTTACGGCTCGGTGTTGACGGTGGGTGATTTGAGCTTGAGGAAATACTGCAGTGTGTGCTACCTTTAACATTTTTTATTTCTGTCTTTGGTTGACTATTCGCGTGAGATAATGTTAATGTCTCCAACAAATCAGCCTTATTTTTGAGGAAGCTAATTAAACTGTCTACCTTCAACTTAGTTTTAGGAGGACTGTTTGCTAATAATAAACCACGGTGTTGTTCCCATTCCCTTTCTGTGGTTTTGTCTAACTTAGAAACAACTATATATATTATAAGTGTATCCCAGGTATCTGTTGGCTCATCAAGGGATTTTAAAGCGCGTAAATTATTTATAATTGCATCTATAAGTTTTCTAATTAGTGAAGGTGACTCTTTTAATGGTTGTATCGTGAACAATGCTTTTAAATGTATATTTACTAACAACCTATCATTATCATATCTGTTTAGGAGTAATTCCCACGCAACAGTGTAATTAACTGCAGAAATCTGTAACGTGTTTACAACCAATTCGGCGCTTCCTTTGAGTGATGATTTTAGATAATGGAATTTTTGAATATTGCTTATCTCAGTGGAGTCGTGCACCAACGATAAAAACGTATCCCTATATTCTAGCCAGTGTTCATACGCCCCGTCGAACGTAGGCAACATGATGGTTGGTAGCTTAACGGACACTGGCCTGTTTACATGTGAACACGGTTCCGAACAATCAGTGACCTTTCCACTAACGTTAAGAAAAGATTCAGCTTGCGCAATGATACCATAGTAGCTGTCTTCGAACTGTTGGCGTTGATCTAATTGATCATCTATATCACCATCGGAAACTAGTTCTTCAAGTCTTGATTGTATTTGATTAAATTCACTAAACAAAACCTCAGCACCCTTTATACGTAATTTTAAATCTATTTTCAACTCGTTAGTTAAAGCTGCTGTACTGTTGCTGATGGCATTTAAATAATTGGATAATTTAGTTAACCTACCCTTAACTATGCCACGTTTCCTAACCAAATCGCGCATGATTAGCTCAGTTTTATCATCACTAATAGATCTATAAGGGGATTTATCGCGTGTTTTGACAGAACCCTTCCCATCATCAGCCGACAACGGCATTCCAGGGGCTTGTGGAAAGTGGAGTACTTACGTGCAAAGTGACTACTTATGAAAACGGCTGGTGTTGGTAGTGACACGTTCAGCCGGTGTGTCGCTCTGCGCAGTGGACAACCCTCACGATCACCCTCACTGGAATCAGATTGTAAGACGGTATTACACTTATGAACTCAGCAGGTCTTGAAAACTGGAACTTTGTAAACGCACCGTGTGTCCGCTTGTTCTTCCAAATCTTCGATTGTCCTTTCAAATCTGATTGATTGAAGGCCCTTGCGTGAATATACTGCTGACTTTGCGCCTCTAAGTGTAATTTTCGCTCGTCTTTGTGTAGCCGCGTGGCCGCAGTAGTCTGGCAGTCCAAAGGTCGCTCGACTCGACGATTTGATTTGCTGCTCAAAATCCTCGAACTCCGGCTCGAATGGACCAATATGTTTGTGATTGATCTTGCTGCCTGATTACTGTGTGTTTTTTGTATGGTTTTGATGGGGTTTTTAAATAAAATAGCCAGTTGATGATGCTATGGTTGCGAATAGAAATGTATTAAATAAAAACAAGTACAGCGGTCGAGGAAAAGGGGTATCGGAACAATTGGCCAATCAGAACAAGCAATCGCGTCATTTAGCTGTGCTCTGATTGGCTGATGATGACGTGATAGAATTACGTTTGGATATTCGTCCCAAACAAAGTGTAAAATTAAAACATTAACAAAAAAAAAAAATCAAAAAAGTGAAAAATAATTGATTTCGGAAGTCGGTGTCTTTGATTTTCGTATTTGCCACCGACTTCCGAAATTATTTATTTTTTACTTTGTAGTGTTTTTCTAAAAGAAAATAAATCTCCCAAAAGCATCTGCAACGCATAAACAACTAAACGTCGTGTCGTCAGCAAAGTTGATCAATAATAATAAGCACACTAGGTAAGCGCAAAATGGACTGTATGGTTACAAAAAACTGGCCAAGAGCGTGTCCGGCCACGTTCAGTGTAGGGTTCCATAGTTTCTAGTCCGTCCAATAAGTGTCCCCACTTAAGAGTTAAATAACAGTTAAAAACATACCACCAATGGCAACGAGAGGCCAACCGAACAGTTCGACAATAATTTAATAGCTCGTACCCGTCCCGAATAAGTTCAAAATAATTTTAACCTAGAAAGTCTTTATGAAGTTCTATTTTTCACATTTTTTAAACTTATGGTTTAAAAGTTAGAGGGACACATTTTTTTCACTTTTGGAGCGATTATTTCCGAAAATATCAACATTATCAAAAAAAGATATTTTCAAACCCCTATTCATTTTTAAATACTTATCCAACAATATATTACACGTTAGAGTTGAAATAAAAAAAAAAAATACTCCCCACTTTACGTGTAGGGGAACCCTAATAAAATATTTCTTTCCCCTTTTATTTTACCATTTTGTCGGCGTGATTGATATACACATTGGTACCAAATTTCAGCTTTCTAGTGCTAACGGTTACTGAGATTATCCGCGGACAGACGGACAGGCAGACAGACAGACTTGGCCAAACAGTAAGGGTTCCGAGTTGACTACGGAACCCTAAAAACAGGCTGAATTACAATTAATTTGCATACCTACTTGTTTTATTATACTGATAATACAACTAATCCGGTCCCATAGCATTCTGTGGCGGTTAACTTGGTGGACGCGTGTTACAGCTCAACAGCGCATCCGACAACGCCGTTTAAGTTACGAAGTGAAAATAATACGTATAATTCAGTCGTGCTAGCGACACGAAGGAGAAGAAGAAGTGCATCAGACGCGCATACGACGCTCACCATGGCCGACAACGACACCAGTACTACCACCCCAGAAAGCTTAGGAGACCTCGGGCTCGGACGGGACTTTTGGACTATTATTGGTTTTATTATGTTCGTGCTGTATATTACAGCGGCCATATACGGAGTGACATCATGGTGCCTACTCAAGAAGTTTCGACATTTCAGAAACTATGTGTTGCTCAGTGCAGTTATAACGAAATTTACAGCGTCGTTGTTCTTGGCTATATTACGGACACAACTACTAAAATCCACCCAGACTTTCATAGTACTAATAATTGAACTGTTTTTAACTGGTTATCTTTCAGAATTGCATTATTATTGGATGATAGTGTTGTGTTACATTTTTTATGTTGATTTTGTTAAAGTGTTTCGTCTTGACATCCCTAGAAGATACCTTAAGAGTAACCTATTTGCTTTGGGTCTACCTTTTATATTAAATTTGTTTTATGTACCTATGATGTTTATGGTTACACCTAAAATATTTAGTAAGATCGGTTGTAGCCTGGCCATAATGCCCGTCGTGATAAACTTTGTTATTTTTATCACAGTTTTATGTTCTTTATGCCGTGTTAGTGAAGCTGGTGCGAGTACATATTTCAACAAATGGCAGCGCTTGTACATAGCTTTGTTGATTTTTGTACTCAGTAATGTGATAATGTTACCTTTTACACTTCAAATATTTGATGAAAATGTTGCATGGGGCATTGACCTTTTAATGAGATTAGGAGAGTTTTTGAACACTATAGCAATGACATTGTATTTAATTATACTAAAAAAAAATCGGGAATTTTGGCGGGAATTTCTAGATAAGAGATCCAAACAAAAGTCGCTCGAATTAAATAT
>VKGM01014384.1:0-10007 GCA_007844875.1 Busseola fusca | reverse complement strand
CTTTATATATTTGTAATTTAAACGTATATACAAGCATTTTTTTGTCTTAGTTTACATATTTTATTATCCTGAAGGTCACGCAATTTTAAATTACTACCAAAAGCCCAACATTCCCGAGAGATGGCGCTGTACTTTGCGCTTCTTCGCGCTGTTAAGTTTTTTTTAACTCTTAGTGGGGACACTTATTGTGACGGACGGGAAACTACGGAACCCTACACTGAGCGTGGCCCGACACGTTCTTGGCCGGTTTTTACCTTTATTATTACAATTAGTATTTATCAACAGGTTTTTAAGGGACACCATCAATTTCGTAACTACCTACCCAAACAATAAAGCTTGGCCAGAAAAAAATTACATTTTTTTTTTTTTTATATTCCTAAGAATGTCTACAATTAATCCCCTGGCTGCTAATTATTAACTGGCATGACAGTATTTGGTCCTGTGCAGCACTTGGAAAGCTTCATCACGACTTCCTTGTCTCGTATCAAATAAGTATTAAATTCTCTAGAGCATTTCAGATGTAAGGTGTCGTAATGCGGTCTTGTAAAAAAAATACAAATTCCTTCCGCTTCTTATACAAAACTTTAGTCAGTTCCCAGTTGAAATACGCGGTGCCCATTTGGAGTCCATTTTACGAAAAATACAAGCACAGACTAGAAGTGGTACAGACAAAAATTCCTTCGCACTACATTGTAAGTGTTACCACACCAAGATTTCCTATGCGGATCTGATGAAACAGTATAATATATTAATCTTAGAGCAGAGGCGTACACGCTAATGGTTATGATGTTATTTGGCATATGCAACAATAGGCTTAATTGTATGGAACTTTTAATTAAACTATGATATGTAGTACCTACCTAAGATTGTTAGTCGGCGGGAAGTGCAAGCAACCCACTTGTTCTACACATAGAGGTGTTAAACGAATTCTGGGGTGAGAGCTCCTCCACGCCGATTATTAGAAACGCACAACTCACATTTTAAAGGACTAAACTAATATTTTATCTTCTGTCCTTTTCATAATGAAATAGAAAGAAAAAGATGCATTGAACTTAATTTGTGAACAAAGGAATCGGCGCAATTGATTTACTTTCTGGTTATCCTTAACGATGACTGGTTCTTGCTGATGTTATGATGTGATCGGCCGATTGATTCTGTAAAAATCTCACCGTGAAAAGTTAGGTGAAGTGAGCTTAGAGTGAGCTGTCAATAGTGTTAATCCCTTAACATTAGTTGGAATGACAGCTCACGCCACGCTCACTTCACCTGAGTTTCACGGTGAAATGGTTACAGAATCGCACAGCTGATTGGTGACTACGGAATGAATCTGGACGGAAAGCGCTGTCCTGAGTTTGGTTTGTGTGATTTTACAGGTTTATTTTTATTTCCTTACTGTCCTTTTCTGTATACTTCCGTTTCCTTATTATTATTTTTAATATCGATATAATTGCGTGGACAACGCTAAGAGAGCTATGGACCGGGCTATGCTTGGAATCTCTCTGAATGATAGAATCCGTAACGAAGTGATCGGGCAGAGAACCGAAGTGGTCGACATAGCAGTCAGAATAAGCAAGCTGAAGTGCATATTAACCATACAACCCATGACTTGGGATAGTCGTGTTCTTCAGTAGATCACGGATCGGGTGTTATTTCCTATAAGAACACCATACATTTTTTCCGACTATTGAGTTGACAGAGCGTATTTTTATTAGTTAAGGAAACCGCGGCTATGATTGCATCAATCAATCTGCCTAACCTTTTCGCAACTGTGTTGGGGTAGCTTCCAGTCTAACATGATCCAGCTGAATACCATTATTTTACATGGAGCAACTACCTATCTTATCAACTTGGTAAGAATGATTGTCAAACTTTTGGATTTCTGACTGTTCGTAACGACTGTCAAAGCTCTACAAATCACAGAAGGAAACAACGGCATATCACGCTTTCCGAGACACAATGGGGTTTCAACCTTCCATTCTCATCTCTAGGGGATGAGTTTTAAAAATCAGTCCTACTAGACCAAACGATTTAGAATGTTTGTCGATGAATTTTAAAATATTTATAAGTTGATGCAGTAACATCAGCTGATAATGATATGTTTCCATAACATTTTTCTATTTTCAATGAGTAGTCGTTAACAAATCTACCAGCCTGCCTTCTCCTAAATTGCTACACACAGCGTCATGGCTCTTCTCTTCATGACGTAGACACTTAATAAAACTACAATGTAGAACCAAAGTGCGATTTTTGTTCAAGGTAACAAGTGATACTTACACAACGTTTGGGGTACCTGAGAGCTTTACATACTCACCTCCAATAAGGAAAAACACACTTTTAGAAATAAATGTAAACACGACGACACATCATGCTATATTTGTCCAGTTTTAGCTGACCTCGAATTGTATAGGTTTTTCGTATAATGAAAAGTCAGATTATATCTACTGGAAATGCAAAGCTTGATATGTCGTCGTGGATACATCAATAGCACAAAAACAAAATAGAACAATTACCTCCTCGTGAATTCTGGTTTTTACCAAACTAAATGTAACATCTAATTTCACTTTGTTTTAAATATACATATGTTCTTCCTCGACCTTCAATTATCTCTTCTGATTTAATCAAATCGGTTTTGCGGTTTTATATCAACATAGAGCTACTGCACAGATCGATATATTTGTATCTATAACGTTAGGTGACAGTTCCTCATAGGTATATTGAAATTGAGACCCCTCTGCTTGTAGTAGCACACCCTAATTATTTAACAGTAGCTAGGATGACGACAATGATTGATGTTATACCTACTGCGAGAAAATCTTCATCAAAATCTAATCATGAGCAGATTATTTATCTCACTACGTTAATAGCTTGTGATAGTACATAGTAGTAACTATCTGATATGCGCGGACAATAAACTGTGTGTCAGGAGCGTCCGGCGTTGCATTACTACTCTCTGTTAGCGCGTAAGGCGCATTCTGCTTATCGAAGCGTTGGTAAAAGCGGGCGCCCATGCGAAACTGACTGATCTCCTCAACTAAACACGTATTCCACATAAATGCATTAAAATAATTACCAATAATTGCCAATTGAAACTATCATTATAGTATCCGTAACCATACTTTTCGTAAAGAAGTTGGTATTTGTTTAATTGTCAACAAACCTATAAAAACTACAGTTGTTTCAAAATCAATTTACTGGCTATTCGATAAATAATTACAACTACTATACAAAATAAGACGAACTAACAATGGACAACTAAGTACAAACATGTAAAAATACAAAAAGGTACATGCATAAGAACAATAAAGATTGTTTGGCACAGTGACTTTCAACACCAATCGAAAAACTTACTCTACAAGTATTTAATACAGAGTTAACTAATCAACAAGTATCCATATACTCAAAATAAATACTTTGACACTTTACAAGTTCCCTAAAATATGGATCATAAAACGCAAAATATAAGAAACGATCTACAAATGCAATGTTAGGCCTTAATCATAATAATTTGGGGTTAAAGCAGTCTTTCATCACTGTGTTAGGAAGGTTTTTGATGATCAGCAGTTTCCTGTTCTCCTGCAGTAGAGGGCATAATCACTGTGTTCATCGTCTTCATCGCGCTCGTAGTCGCGATGCCTTTGTGGCGGAGAGTGGAACTCCGTGGGTCTAGAGTGTTGTCTGTACTCAGTGTTGTGGGGCGAAGGTCGGCGGCGGTCAGGCCACCGCCTCCTATTGCGGTCCTGGTAACTTGCGCGAGAAGGCCTTCGAGATCTGTTTCGGGTGCTGCAACACACAAAGATTTTCATTTACTGTCTCCGATTTAAAGGAATTTCTCGCCAGTACGTGGCGCGGCACTGCCATCTCTGATTGTGGTGAAATTTGCTTATGATAAATAGTGGACTGCATCAGGTTGAGGCAATAGATGAGTAATCAAAAATAGTATTAATTAAATTGATATTTGTATTGGATGAAACAGCTGTTCTCGGTTTATAGTTGGTCCATGTTACCGAGCTCTGTACAAAAGACACGACAGCCACGTAGGAAATAAAGAAGCGTGTCCCCTTGAAAATGAAGTGTTATCTGCCTAGCCTTTTCCCAACTACTTCTCCTTCTCTACTCCTCTGCTGTTGAATTACAGTATTTTACATGAAATGACTGCCTATCTGACTTTCACAACCCAGTTACTTGATAAGACTGGTTGTCAATCAGACTTTAAGGCTTCGTAAGACCCGTAACGACTGTCAAATAGACACGAATGACAGCCGGGATCAACGGCTTCGTATTTACCGAGACACGCCGCACAAAGGGGTTTTGGTATGACCTGATCACTAGCCATCTAAAAATAATTACAGTACTAAAGAAGTCTATGAACTTCGTCGTACCTTTCGTGTGTTACCGACACGCGTAATTGCTCACAAGTTTGCATAATTATGTAAAACATGATTTAATCTTTACGCGTGTTAATTTACACAACATTTTTTGAGTAACGATTGTTAATTGCCGCAAAAGGTATGTTAGTACCGTATTCGTAGATATTGCCGTCCCAATCAGTTAAATACACGCACAAAATCAAAGATTTCCAAACTAACTTTTCGAAATCTTAAATAAAGTTATATTAGTGAAAAGTTAGATTTCCAAACTAACTTTTGGAAATCTTTGATTTTGTGCGTGTATTTAACCGATTGGGATGGCAACTTCTACAAGTACAGTACTGACATACCTTTTGCGGCAATTAACAATCCTTACTCAAGACACCAATTGGGCTCAGACAACCAAGAACATTGCGTGAAAGTCCGTAAACAGAATTTTCCAGCCCAAGTGTACCTATTCAGCATTCAGGTACCAATGTTAACCATTAAAAACTGTTGTTGTAGAAGTAGATCAAATTGGAAAGTTATTTCAAAAGATGTTCAAATTACCCGTAGGGTCTCTTCTTGTACTGGGAAGGTTTCTTTATTTCGGGCCGGCGCATATAGTCATCCTCTTCTATGTTCTCTGGGTCCTCATGCACAGGCTTCGTGTGATGGAACACTGGCTTCACGTAGGGAATGTGCACTGGATAGGGCTTCTCCACTGGCACTGTCACCTGCACAACACATTACAAGAACAATAACATTCTAGACACAATAACAATGGTTGTACCGACACACGCACTCCAGTTCAAGGTGCTAAACATTTTAATTTGCTTCTCTAATGCCATATAATTTGCATGCTCTATGCTACTATTACGAAGGAAATAATTATACAGTCTTCATGCAACAAGTTGTATGTGGGGAAAATTTAAATAATTAAACGTGTAAAAGATTAATTTTCATAGATTTCGGTGAAAGATCTTTAAATCGATGGATGCAAAACATGCAAAGTTAACACAAATAAGTACTTTGAGGCGTCCTGCCTAATAAACAACTGAGGAATGTAGTTCCACCATCAGATCCACGTAGTCAGTTCTGCATCTAAATGCTAAGTAAAAGTTGTCGACCGCGGATAAGTTGCGGTACCGTTGCGTAAACTAAAGCTCTCTTTCATTGACACGTACCCTTAGACAATTACACATCACTGCCCTGTAACATCGAGGACACTAACCTCCTTTTCAACAGGCACAGGGACTAGCTTCTCTACCGGGTAGGGAACCTTTTTGTAGACGGGGTAGGGCACCGGCTTGATGATAGGCACGGTGATCTCGCGCAGTACGGGCACCGCGACCGGCCTAGACATCGGCACCCGCACCGGGAACGGACGCGGCACCGGAACGATTACCGGGTGAGGGACTTCTATCTGCAAGTTTATGTTCGCTCTACACAAGCCGCTTATTACTATTATAAGTACTTTATTATTATTTAACATCTAGGTTCTAGTCTATATGTTCATCTTCAGATAGGAAATCCCAATCTCGATATTGTCAATAAGCGAACGAAAAATATTGATTCACGTTAAGATATGAGGTAAAACTATTAATTTATGAAATAAATTTCTATTCTTGATAAAATGCTTACAAGACATTCGGTGGTCAAGTAGAAAGTAAAACAACACGCGAACACCTAAATTATTCCCAATTAATAATATTTTCCTGTCAGCTATGAATGTTATCAATTTACAAATCTAATAAGTGATTCTTTAGGTTTATTATGCTAGTACTTGGAACTTTTACTGGGCAATCCCAGTAAAAGTAAAAGCATATATTTTATCACGAACGCTAACACTTTCTTCTGTCCTTCTAACAATGCATACAAACTATCTGTGACTGCTCCACTTGCACCGAAATCGAAGGAATGGTAAAAAGTGAAATTGTTAGTACTACGCATAATGCATGCCATGCAACAGCTTCAAGGTAAAGTACGATGGGTGAACGACCACATGCTATGGTGAATACAGTTTCCTTAGGGTTACATAACTTGGGGACGGTGCATCCACCAATACATACCTAGACATAATATTAGTCAGTCCTCAACAATTTCTCTGAAACTTCCAAGCCGTAAAAACCGTGTTTGCTGTTAGTAGGTACCCATGAATTTTTAGCTCCTAAGGACTTAGTAGTTCTTCTTTAAAATTTTCCTAGTAAGTATGTACCTACGAAACCCTCG
This sequence comes from Busseola fusca, assembly GCA_007844875.1. Taxonomy (NCBI): domain Eukaryota; kingdom Metazoa; phylum Arthropoda; class Insecta; order Lepidoptera; family Noctuidae; genus Busseola; species Busseola fusca. The sequence goes on along the minus strand of VKGM01014384.1, from coordinate 3,429 downwards.
GTAGCAATGTAATGCGCGCTTACTTGCCTTTTCATTACCAAGTTCAGCGCAGCGTGTACGCAGATTAACAGCTAGTGATATAACTTTCATGTGAGCTTCGTTACAATCACGTCATCACACGTTACCACCTCGCCTTGGAATAAACAATATTTGATGTTCATATCTATATTCCTAACTTTGTATAACCCATATTCAATGTTTTCATCAAGACAACATCTACTCCGTCCATTTTTTTCTGGTTCCATTTATAAGAAAAGTCTCCTACAGTTTTCCTATGAGCAATTTAAGATTCGAGATAAACTTCGCATAAGCCCTATCTTTATTGAACAGAAGATAAGCTGACCAGTTATTACTTTCACTACTTACAATAGCAGCTAATGTAGCGTGACTCCAGGAGGTCGTCGAGCTCATTACCGACGCCCAACTACTCGTTAAACCATCGATCTAGGTGCACTTACACAATTTTCATATTTTGATTTCATTTTGCGTCACTTTCCAAGCGCATTTATTACATTTCATCATGTACACAAAGCCCTACTTTTATCACATGTATGGTTTATAATCCCGAACAAGTGTTATATTACATGATTTCTCCTGGGCGCACGAGCGCGCATCATTTTACTGGCCGAGGAAATTAGTGCGCGACGTGAGTTGTCTGCTTTTCCGATCCGCATTCCATCATATCATAGGTTTTTTGCTCTATCATACACATAAATAGCTAAACACACATTGTTAACAACATGATCATTTACATAAATTTTTAGAAACAAAAACAATTATCACTTACCGGGTATGGTTTCGGTATCGGCACATGCATTGGTTTCATTTCAGACCCATAACTTTCATAATCTCGGACTGGCACATCTTTGTATTTCGTCTTCAAATAAGACTGTTTCCATTTTTCAACTAGGTTTTTGAATTCATTATCATTGTCAAAAACATTATTACTGGGCTTGAATGTTGGTAAGTATGTTGGGTGCGAAGTATCGTGGGTTCTAAGACCCAGTAAATCCTCTTCAGATTTATATCTTGTGTCGAACAAATCTTTGGTCCAATCGTTAGTTAGTTTGTTCAGTTTGTGAGGCCTGCTGTGATGCGTATTCGGCCAATCAGACAATTTGTTTTCAGTAGCCTTTGGGTAGCTTAATTTATGGGGTCTTTTCGGAATATTTACCACTGTATCACTGTTAATTTCGGTGTAATGGGTCTTTTTTGGATGGTCTCTAAAGGAGGAATAATCTGTAGCTTTGAAATTTGTCCCCCAATATGATGTAGACGTAGTGGGGACAGTACTGAACGAATTCTTGAACTGGTTCAAATATTCACTTGCTTTAGTTTTATCTTTGAATGAAACGCTACTGTAATAGTCATCTTCATTAAATTCAGGCAATTTCTTGAAATTCGAATAGTCCGTTTCAGGATATTGATAATTTGTTAAATCTACTACATTGCTACTTGCTGGTACTATTTCATCAGGATTAAAAGGTTTCTTTGGTTCACTGACATCATATTTAAAATTCATATTACTGTAATTTGTGGAATAGCCGTAGCCTTTTATAGAAGAATCCTTCCAATTTGTAAATTCGTTACTGTAATTTCCAGACGACCATGATGGCTTATGCTTGATTTTCTTTTTTTGTTCAGGTTTATTAGTATTTGCATTATTTTTATGGCGCGTGTTAACATGGTTGTAAGTTATATCTTGATCAAAAAATGAATTTGATTTTAAAACAGACTTATCACTAGATTCTTCGTTATTTTTTATATTGTAATGATCTTCTGATTTTGGAGGATCCATAAACTTGTTATTGTTGTTATTATAATTAAAGTTGTTAGAAAAGGCATTTTCTATTTGGTTGTTTTTCATAGAATTTTGTACACTGAGTTGTTGATTGTTTCCCGAGAAAAACTTACTGGTATCTAATTCAGTCTGATAATCTAGTTTTAAATTTGTGAAGTCCACTACTCTTGGAAACTTTAATGCGTTATTATGTATACTAGAAGAAGCTGGTTTTCCAAAATCCTCATTTTCAGTTTGATCATAGTTTTGAACATTGTGGTTGGTATTTTGATAATTACCAATGGATTCACTGTACGTATGTTTATTTTCATGAGTTGACTCTACATCAGGGAAATGTAAATACTTCTCATCCGCCAAATTTGAATAACCATTATTAAACACATTTAATTCAGTGTGATTGAAAGGATTCATAACTCTGTACTTATGTCTTGAATTTATTTTAGTGCCGTACACTGGTGCATCAGAGTCTTCTGGTATTTGCCCATTTGTGTCTTCAGAATCAATGTTTTTATTTTGTTCGCCAGTTGTACCAAAATTGGGATTGTTAAAAAAGTTCATTGATGCAGATGAATACTGTAACATACCGGATTGCCCCATGTTGTCTTCGTTTCCGCCGAAGGAGTGACCGTCAAACGTCTGAGGACCATAATTCCCACCAAATCCCGATGAATCCAAGGAACTGGGAAATGCTGGAGCGTATAATCTTGTTGTCGATTCTTGATTCTGATTGGCACCACTCAGGAAGGTGGCATAATCCGGTGAGGTCGGTACGAACCCATCAAAGGAACCAACATCGTTAAATCCGAAAGTTGAATATGCGACCACATTAGGTTGTATGGTGGTTGTCTCATCTTGATCCTTAGGCCGTTTATTTTTTTTAGTTTTCTTTCCGCAGACAACATTACTAATAACTAATAATGCTATTAACGTAAAATAAAGTTTCTTGTTAAACATATTGGTTTAATCACTGTTACGGGTAACAACGTGCTACGCACTATTTACATTGTACGTGAACGTGAGACACGAAAGGAGTTCGATTGTCGACTGAACGAGGGCGCGTTACGGCAAACTCATGAAGCCGCGAGCCACGGGCTGGAGTCTCCTCGCTGACCGCCAGTGGACGTGTCTCCCGTGTCCTAAGAAAACGAAAGCGTTTTACGCTTCAACAACTCTACGAATTTCCCCAAGTAATTATTCTCTAATAATACGTTCGATGCATTCAATAATAGCTAATAGGTAGCTGATGATATTAATGCAACGCAGGTAATTGGCTGCTCGTGTCATTTGAAAAGTTGTCTTCCGTCATAGTAGGTAACAATATTTTTTAAGCTGCATACACATTAACGGTACCTACTATAAATCATGTTATCGGTACAATCAACAGGATTCACCGATGAAATTTATTTCAGTATGTTTCCGTGGTATGGACGACGAGCAACATCATGATGATGGTGGCAAGCAGAAAGCAGGGGAAGGTAGGTATGCCCCAAGGCCGTGGAGCGTATGAAAGAGTAACCGGGGTCCCTGGGGCGCATAGGCAGGTGAAGGAACATGGGTGGGTTTTAGTCAGTAAAAGTCTGACACGCCCTTCCGCTCCGCCCAGAGCGGGATAGGTCATTTGATGATTT
>VKGM01014383.1:0-10013 GCA_007844875.1 Busseola fusca | reverse complement strand
AATTAATAGAATTGAAAATTTCTTTTCAAAAAGTGGAACGGTCTCAACTCAATTCTTATTTCATTGGGTATTTTGTTATGAATTGTCGGGCCCATACATACAAAACTTTTGATTAATAATTTTGATATTGTTTCCTTATTGGCCTCTTTTTGCTTTCTGACATTGTATTAAAAAGATGCAAATTTAATTTTACAAAAACGACAATTTCAATAATGTAAAGCGATGGAAAAGTTAGTACTTTTAGGGATCAAAAAAAGGAACAAAGCTATCTGTTACTTTCAAATTACACATTGCCCTTACACAGCATTTTTGAGCATTGAACACCTATTCTGAAGCTACTATTCCTCTAGAAAATGATACCAAATCCCAAGATTGAAGCGACTAAACCATGATATGGTCTTGCGGCCATATTCACTTTCTTGGATAAGTTAAAGAGCACATATGCAGCTGCGCATAACTTTTTTGGTACTTCTTCTGCTTGAGGCTTCCAAGTTAATTGTCTGTCTATCATTATTCCCAGAAGCTTTGCGACTGGTACTTGGTCCACTTTAGGTCCACTTTAAATTCATAAAATTAGTCTTGGATACGTTAATAATTAAATTATTATGGTCAAGCCAGCGTATAATATCATTTAGTGTATATGTTCTTACACAATACATTAATCAAGGCCATGCTATCGTCAGAAAATAAGACCATGGGGTGGTCAATGCAACAATAACTTAAAATATTTCGTGTATGAATAGTTACATCGAGATGATGCGAATTTACCTCGTCGTAATCAAGGCGCTAAAGGAAACAGAAATAGATACTGCTTTTTTGCTTAATTCTAACAAAAAATGACAGGTAAAATTAACTCCAATCTAAATCTTGATCTTAACGTAGGTATAACTTTTATTTTCATGGTTCCAGAGCGTATAGCTCAAAGACTTAAACTATGCTAGTATAATTTTAAAACTGTTTTAATTTTCGCCTTGGTTTTCTCACTTTCAACGTTTTGTAAACAAAAAAAATTGTAAATAATTAAAAATAATATTTGTTACGACATTTCTTTATTAAAATAGTATTTATTACCATAAAAACAACATTGAGTATCCATCAGAGTTTTAAAATTATTTTATTTACAACAACATAACATGCCAGCACGCCTGTGTTTCCCGAAAGGGGGGCGGAGGTGCACCTAGTAGTAGTGATTACTTTATTATTCGATAACAATATTGTAATCATATACACACCTGAATAAAAATTTTGCAATAAAACCCGCATCCTTATCAAAACGCTCACCGCGCGAACAAGTTTCGCATTTATTTTGTTCGGCAAACCTGAACGCGTAGTCGAGTCAACTGACGATGACGATGCTTGTTGACGATGATTATATTTGATCGCGAATTCGCGCGGACAATCTTTTAGTGAGGACGCGGGGTACAAGTTACATCTCACATTCAATTATTTAAGTACTTTTTCTCACAAAAACACCATTACAAAGTAATCAAAAATAACAATGGAGTTCAAGAACAAGTACCTATAAAGTATTTGTTAATAGGTATAACATTAGACATATAGTGTGTACCAGCCAGTGTAATTAACCATTGCAATATAAGCATCCAAAGCTATGCTACGAGAGCATTGATTTTTGGGCAAGGAATTACCATCAATGGTGAATATTAATGCACCAACAAAAGCGTTATTTTTAAATTTACGACCGGAAGTCTTACAGAGAACCGTATAAAAAGCAGCAATATTAAACATTCTGTTTATGGAAAGTTTGCAAGCCCAAGAGCTCTTCATGCTAGCTTAATGTATCGATTTCGTAATTGTGCTTCTGTTAAACGATCCCCGCAATCCACGTTCATTGGCCAATCACAAACTTTGAGTGTGGAGTCGTAATAGAGACCTGGTAAGCATTGCATTGAATATTTTTGATTATTAACACATTTATAGAACTGACTGCAATTCTCATGCGGAAGTATAGTACCATCGGTCTGGCCCACGCATATTCCATCAGCATTACTGTTATATTTCTCTCCTAAGCTGTCATTTGCAGGAACAACTCTATTTTTACAGTTGGCGTTGTGCAGCCAATCGCAGTATTCCTTTTTTGGGTTGTAAAAAAGATTTAACTGGCAAAATTGAGCCTGAGCTTCTCCCTTAAAGCATTTATAGTATTGGTGGCAATTTTCATGAGGAAACAAAATTCCATCAGAGTTTTCAGCTGCGCAGTTTCTAGCCGCAGCTCTCAGATAACCGTAGTTTTCTTCATATCCACTTTCGCTCTCTGAATTGTTCTTAAAATGTTGTACATTTCCGTTAACTGCTTGGTCTTTATGAACTAATCCACTTCCACTGGTTGTATTGTTTTCTTTATCACCTTCCGTTATCTTCCGTTGCTCATTCTCAGGAATTGTCCTACCATTGCAATTAAAATGGGTTGGCCAATCACATTTTTCCGTCTTCGGGTTGTATAAAAGCATACCTGGACATTTTAACAACACTGGATATCCATCACGGCATTTGTAGAATTTGTTACAATTTTCATGAGCGATCAACACACCATCGGAATTTTTAGCGGAGCAGATTTTCCTAGGGTTGTCAACTGTTTGTTGTGTTTCAAAGTCAATGCCATCAGAATTAATTCTGTCACCACAGTCAACATTTTTAGGCCAATCGCACAAATTAGTTTTTGTGTTGAATAACAGATTTTTTGGACATTTGAAAGCAATAGGTTCTTTTCCTGAACATTTGTAAAAATGGTTACAGAATTCATGGGCAACTACATCTTTTCCAGTGTCTTCTGCTGCACATAAGTCAGCAGGAGTTTTATCATCGTCATCACTAGATATTTCATTATCTTCATTATATTTGTTATTTTCCATATAGTTTATATGGTTGTTACTGCCTTCGTCTTCAGTTATGATTCTGTCCTCACATTGCACATTGACAGGCCTATCACAATGTTCCTTAATGGGATCGTACAATAGCTTGTTTGGACATTTTACAGGAATTGCTATGCCCCCCGAGCACTTATAGAATTTATCACAATATTCGTGAGCGATTAGTGTACCCTCAGAATGTGTAGATGAACAAAGAGAGTCAGCTTGGCTAGGATCAAAGTTTTCCGAGCTATTGGAGTAACTTTCAGTAACGCCACCAAATCTCTCACCACATTCAACATTTTGTGGCCAATCGCATTTTTCAGTGACAGTGTTGAACAGGAGATCTCGGGCACATTTGAGAGCCACTGGCCTACCATGTGCACACATATAGAATTCATTGCAGTTTTCATGAGCGACTAAGGTATCTTTTGAATCAGGTGATGAGCAAATTAGGTCCGCTTCGTTTGGATTATTTTTGTCTAGTTGGTCCTCAGGAGTTCTATCTGATTGGTTGTTGACTTCTGATGTTTTTTGACATCTAGAATGCCAATCGCATCTCTCCAGGTCAGGGTTAAAATAAAGTCCTTTTGGACAGAATCTAGAAATCAACGCTCCGTGAAAACATTGATAATAATGCCCACAATTCTCATGCGGCAAAAGTTTTTTAACACTAGTGTCTTTTGGACATCCGTTTTCAAAGAAATTATCTAAGTCTGTGTCGCCACTATCTGCGAGCGTTATAGTTCTTGCATAGAGAAGAAACAGCGCTGTGCCTGAAACAAGTAGTTTTAAGCATTTGATTAAACAGTTCTATTTATGAAAACAACACACTTATCTCTTCATATGATTGTTGTTTTCAGTGATGTTTTTATTATAAATAAATTGAGAAGGGCTAATATTTATCATAACACTGACTTTTATCAAATTATCAACGTCATTGATCCATTTGGGTGTTGTGTTACCTCATTTATAATGAAAATAAGTGTTTTTTTTTAATAATATCATTGAATTAGTCACCTGAAGGAAAAAAACTGTGTAATTAATTTTTGCTTTGCTTCTATTTATACCTATCCTTGAATTGAGTCTCATTTTCTAGTTATTTTGCAAAAGGTAGGTAAGTTTGGGTTAGGCTAAAAAAAATATGGTTTATTACGTCTGTCTGGTTCAGGTAGCAAATTCTTTAAGCCAAATTAATGATACCAATATAAATAAAGAATGCAGTCTGGACTAAACCTTTGGTTTCTGATCTACCTTTAGGATTCCGTAGCCAAATGGCAAAAATCAGTAAAAACCCGACAAGCAAATGACCGTTTGTTTAATGTCAATTCTATCGTTTTACATGTAAACTGTCATTTACACGCTACCGAGGATTATGATTGTAGGATTTATTTTCCAAGTGTGAAGATAAAAAGGTATGGAATAAACTAATTGTACTATCTGACATGCCTGATATAATGTCAGATCTACAGTTTACAGCCCGATTCAAACTATAAGGCGGCTCGGAACATGAGACGAGACGATGCGCAGTAACAAATTCACGTGTCGCCGGGAGGAGGGGTGAGGTACTGCGCAACGAGTAGTCCATTTCAGAGCCGCCATATAATTTGAATAGGGCTGTACAGTCAAAGTGGCTGTTTAGTTCATTTGTTTGGGAGCCACGCATGCTTGCGTAGCATGGCCATGGATCGCAGTTGACGATCCCGCCCACTATTTCATACGAAATGAAGCTAAGAGTAGGTATATACATGTGCATAGCTTAGTCTTTGACTGCTGTGGAGCACAGCCTTTTAACCGTGCTTTTTAATTGCGCAAGGCTATTGAGTCGTTGTTCAGCAATATGCTGTGACTTCGGACGAACTTTACGTTTCCGCTTGTATGCCAATACACATCCTCAGGCGTGAAATACCTACATACCACCACGCCTGAGGTTTTCGACGAGTTAGGCAGAGGTATTTACAATCCCATATTGTAGCAGTTATATTCAAGACTTTATATAGGGCGCGATCCAAATACATTATACCGAATGCAATTCCAGACTCTAGGTTACTACTGATAAATTAGATGAATGCTGATTCCATGTGATATAATATAATTCACTTTAAAAAAGAAAAGTAGATAGTGTGAAGTGTGTGTTGTTTAAAATATTAAAAGTGTACAGTGGTGTAGTGCTTGCTATTATTTTTTTCTTTTCAATAATTTATTTATCAATATCATCGATAAACTTTCGTTATTTTACTAATGATTGAAGTCATCCCAATTTTGTAAATAAATAAAAATATTATTTCTATGTATTTTTTCGTAGCTTTAATTTTACAAAATCAATCAACACTACAAATATAGTACTTTAGTATCTAATAATTATATATAAAACTTTAACAAAAAAACTTATCAATCATGGCCCGCTTATATCACAAATCACTAAATGCTTGCTAGCCTTACCAAATTTAATCTGTTGATCTCAATCGTTTGAAAATATCAGAGTCTGTACGATGTTGTGAATGTATTTAGCGCAAAACCTATTTAGTAAGTTGTGGTAGAAGTGGGCCTAAGGGTTATATCGCAGGTTCTTCTCAAAAACGACACCAACGTAATAGCGATTACAATGAATGACAAAGTTATGTAATAAGATTAACAAAAGAACAAATAAAATGATTTGATTTGAAGATTAAAGCATTTGCAAAGCAATACAGGATGGCAAGGACATAGACGCGTAAAGAATAACTATCTCTACTAAAAATTTTTACGTTAAGATCTATGCTCCTGTACTGAATGCTACCCTGTATATACAGAATTTGAGATTTTAGCAATTAATTTTCAAACAAATCAACCAACAAGATTTCATAAACAGACTCTCTAGTTCCGCGTAGTGCAGCCTTTTCATAATTGACCTTTAGTAAATAGTATAGGTAGTAATATTATAACAATTTTGTTTGGTATTCTAAACTATGCTACACAGAACATTGATAATAATTAGGCAAGGAATCTTTTAATAGAGAGTTAAAAAAATGCACCAATAACTGCGTGGCTTTTTAGTTTACGAAAGAGAGTCTAGATATTCTTTGGACAGTCGCAAACTTGGAGTAAAACATTGTAAAGAAGATCAGGCGGACACATTTATAAAACTGACTGCACTTCTCGTGTGGAGCTACATATTGTTCCACCGAACTCGACCTGGAACGACGAATCAGGGTTTTTGCCATCTTTTATTATCATCCTTGTAGTTTCCAGGAATTACCCTATGGTTACAGATAACTTCATACGGCCAGTCGCAGTTTTCTTTATGAATGTTGTACAAAAGATTTAACGGACAGAACAAAGCCACTTCTTTGCCTTTAAAACATTTATAGAACTGGTTACAATTTTCGTGAGGAAGAAATTTTCCATCAAAGCTTTTATCTGCGCAAGTTTTAGCTGGGTTTCTGAGGACAACATTCTCTTTTTTATATCGAGCTCCGCTCTTATGGTATATATGTTTACCGTTTCGTTTTTTTTTGTTACTGTTTTTACGACCACTCTCTACTTCTCTCTTGTTTTCATCGTCATTTTCACTTGTGCTATCCATATTGTTTTCATCGCCGTCTTTTAAGGACCACCCATTCTCAGGAATTGTTCTATCTTTACAGTTAACGTGTGTTGGCCAGTCACAATTTTCTTCCTTGAGGTTGTATAAAAGAATATCTGGACATGTTACCTCTACTGGAAGTCCATCATGGCATTCGTAGAATTTGTTACATTTTTCATGCGCAACCAATTCGCCATCGGAATCTTCAGCGGAGCAAATAGTATGAGCTTGACTGGGGTCCTCAGATAGTCTTTTCTTTATACTTGCAGGGTTTTCATACTCAGTTCTTCCACCACATGCAATTTTGTGGGGCCAATCGCAGTAATTTTGTTCAGAGTTGAACTTCAGATCTCCTGGGCAACTGTAAGCGACTGGTTTCCTCTCCATACATTTGTAAAAATGATTGCATATTTCGTGGGCAATCAAAACCCCATCAGAGTTATCAGCTGCACATATAGCAGCTGCACTATTATCGCCGTCTTCACCATCGCTCTCATTCATCAGAGAGCCAGCATCGTCAATTTTCCTCTCCATACTTTTTGAATTTCTGCTGTCTTCGATTTCAGGAATTGTTCTACCATAGCAGTCTACATTCGCAGGCCAGTCACAATATTCCTTTATAGGATCGTAAAAGAGGGCACTTGGACATTTCACAGTGACAGGGACGCCTCCGGAGCATTTATAGAACTTATTACAGTATTCGTGAGCGACCAGCACGCCGTCAGAGCGTTTAGCTGAACACTGAACGATTGCTTGGCTGGGATCAGAGTTACTTTGGTCAATCTCTTCGATAGAGTATGAGAACCCAATGTCCTTGTCAGTCGTCGTCACAATAGTTTGATTATCATTTTCAGGTCTTAATCTCTCGCTACAATTAACATTTTGAGGAAGGTCGCATTTTTCATTAACAATATCATATAGAAGATTTTCTGCACAATGAAAAACCATTGCCCTGCCTTGTGAACATTTAAAGAATTGATTGCAATTTTTATGAGTGACCAAGACATTGTTTGAATCAGGTGATGAGCAAATAAGGGTTGCGTGGTTAGGATTATTCTTGTCTAGTTCTTCGGAATTGTTAACAATGTCTTCATCTCTTTTGTTGTGACAATTAGCACTACCAAGCCAATCGCATTTTTCCAGATCAGCGTTAAAATGGAGTCCGTTTGGACAGAATCGAGAAATCAACGCTCCGCGAAAACATTGATAAAACTGTTCACAGTCCTGGTGAGGTAAATATTTTTCAAGTCTGGTGTCTTTTGGACATCCATTATCGTAGAAACCATCTATTTCTCTGTCGTCTAAGTCTGCATGAGCTATAGCTGTTGCACAGAGAAGAAACAGCGCTGTGCCTGAAAGAAATAAGTAATTTTAACTATTTTTAAGGTTGACAGACTGACTTCTCTAGGCACGTTTAAGCCGTGACCGAGTGATCGGGAGAATCAGCAGCATGGATACCAATGAACAACATTAACTTCACGAATGACGTGCTGTTGGTTCTCTCGATCAGCCCGCTCAGAATGTAGACGATATGCTGCTGCACACGATCTCAAGCTTAACCTTAAAAAGAGTGGTGAAGTGCTAATTCCTAAGTTAGGAGCGTTGTACCTCAGGTTGCACTTTATATGGAGGTTCTCAAGAGTGTGGATAGATATAAGTATCTAGGTCATGTACTCACTGACTATTTTAGAGAAGACATAATCAAAGCGTAGGGCGCTAGTGGTTGGAAGCTTTATGCTGACCCGCAGATTTGCTCCATCTACGGCACAGGTCAAAAAAACTGTTGTAAGGACCTGCTGTCAATCATTTTAGTCGACCAGTCGGAGGATTATCAATTCGCAAAGAGCTTATAACGTCCTAAGGGCACATTGTAATAATGTTTTTTTAAATGTTACGGTTTTTAATTCTTTATTAGCTATGTTTATAAAATATATAGTTATATTTTGAAATGTTGTCATTGTGTTTAATGTTCTTGTAAATTAGGTAGGGCAACGATCAATGTTCACTTATGGCTTATAGAAATAGGTGTACAATATTGTAAATTTACGTTCTCACCTAGCGGTGTTGTTATAACGAATACCAATACTAACCATTCCTTGTACAAAATGAACTAGAAAATGTATTTGGACTACCTATAGTTATTTTTGTATAGAACAACTAAAGTTGTTGCGTTTAGCATGGCAATAGCGATTATGAACCCGGCTACATTCATAGACAGGTTCTGAAATTCCTCAAACTATAAAACTTTATAAATTGATATCTATCATGATCCTTACTATTTTTAACTAATGAAAAAATATGGATACTTACTTTTATCTTCAGATTCCAATGAAGAAAAGAGCAATGACCGACATTGTCATGCTAAAATGCAACAACTACAAATGAAAATGGGTTACAATTTATGATGAAGTAAATCTCTTATTGCTGACTAAACTGACAAATTATGGTAACGTCACATGACCGGTCATTAACCCTTTAGCTGTGGCATTTGAGGAGGAATATTAACATAAGCACACGTTTCTAAATAAATTGTCGCGATATAGATATTGAAAGAAATCTCTCTGAGTTATCATACAAAGGGTTACTTAGTTATACCCATTATAGGTACTTTGGTTTGGATCTCTTAAAATTATCATGTAGGTACCTATGGTACAGGTCGAAACCTTTCGAAGGACCTGCTTATGCGAATCCCGTACCCCCGGCCATAGGTAGACGAGGAACAAAGCAGTGATTTTAGCCGAGTAAGAGTAAGATTTCTTCTGTCACTTCTCTGTCGACGAGTATTTCCACCGCGAAACCAAAAAAAAAGTACCAAGTAGATACCTGTGGCAATGAAACTTTCTTTCTGAGTCTCACTATCCTTTATCTGCTAAAGACAGTTCTTCAGCCTATACATTTTCAATTTAACCGATAAACTGTACGCGATCAGCTCAATTAAATTGGGTTCAAGAGTAGTCAGTGTCAAAATTCCACACGAGTGATGACACCGACAGCTTGAATTTTGTTTGAACACTGTCCACACAGTTTTATCGGTTATATTCATCCTAATTAATAAAAATTCAAAAGATCAAGGTGTTGTTGGCGTCGCATAAGAAAAAAAAAATCACGTTTTTAATGTCTAAAATCATGTTTGTACAATCAACCAAAGAGTAGATGGACCATTGATGTGACCATGTAACCATTTTTATGATATGTGTGATAACTTTTCAAGCTCAAAACATTTACATTTTGATGTAACAGATTTGATTCCATATCACACCCACAAAAATGTAAAAAAGGTAAGTGTACAAAATGCAAATACAATACTATGAATACACATAATAAATTGCAACATATAATGTAAAATTACTAAATATTAAAATGCCCTTATAGAGAAAAGAACACATGGCCACTTATCTCTTTGTTTGATGGAACATGTATTACTATTCTGTAAACAAGTCTGTTTTAAAATTATTTTAAAATAATTTTAAACGAGACTGTTAAAAAAAATTGCTAAAAACTTAAAACTTACCTATCATTTTGTTAACACTTCACTTGTACTGCTAGTAAATAACAATAGCACATAATCTATAGTCCAGCTA
>VKGM01014382.1:0-10014 GCA_007844875.1 Busseola fusca | reverse complement strand
TATATATAGCTATTCTACGTGTGCATAAGAAATCTTTTATTATTTGATATAATATTGCTTTTATTGAACCAAGCATATGGCATTATAATGGAACGTTCGCAACTATAAATGCCACCTTACACATATGAGTATCCATAATAGAAATCTGTGAACATTCTTCGTTTTTACCTATAAAACTACAGCTGGACATCATAATTCAAGATTGATAGTATCCTTATCAATAACATAATAAGTCTTACATGAAAATATCTAGCTACTATTATCTCTTAGAATCATTTACGTGAAAACTATTACAATAACACAGTATTCTGTTGTTAGATCTGAATCTATCTCCTGTGGTAAGTCATATTCTAAACATGCGAGTACATGAGACAACTTATTACATAAGGCAAGTGATTAATATGTAATTTCTATAATAAACCTATCACACTTGAGAAATCTGAAGAAATATTGGACAAAGCACGACAACTTATGAACAGAGCACAGCTCTCAGGCAGTCAGTCATTAAGAAATCAGAGACAGGACCACACTTATGATTATATTTTTACATGAGCTTCCTAAACTGGAAACTAACCTATTAGCATAAATGTTATAAAATTATTTATACAAGTCCGCTGCTTCCCTAAAGCGTATACAAACATTTCTGTCCCTATTCCACCAAATTTCAAGGATTTATAATCAACCAGACATTGTGATTAGTACGTCTAATTGATAATAAGAATCCGCATCATTAAAAATACATTACATAGTTAGTTCCGAATTGCGATATTAAGCCGATCGGCGATACAAGACTAAATACTGAAAACAGCATTTTAATGTACAGCTTGTGAAAAATACCATTTTGTTCTCGCTACTTGAGGTTTCAACGAGTTCTGCTGCTGTCTTAATATAATAATAATGGGATAATAAGCGGCAGTAAGTTAAGACCGGACACGCTGTTATAATATCATATGGAATGGGGTGTGATACCCGAATGTCTGGTGGGGTCATAAGTAGCACTGTCGCTAGATGCGCTGCTTCGGGCATCACTTGGCGGGCTTGTGCTTGGGCGGCGTCGTAGGAGGCCCGCCTGCCTCCGCCGACGCGCCTATAGCTACACCTTCGCTGTCTACCTCCGTCTTCGAAAAAAAAAGCAAACGTTAATAAACATTATTATTAGTACATAGTGAAAACTTCAATTTATTTTTATACAGAATGAAACTGAATAGGTTCGACAAATTAAAACATCTAATACAACTTGTTATAAAGAAATTTTAAAGTATTGACATACTTTAAAATTTAAGAAAGAAAAAGAAATGCCCATACGTGCGCATAGGCAAGCGATTTGGCAACGTCGTCGCGGGCCTTGTATTCGTAGGAACGGTCATGATTAGGTAAATACCGCTAGTTACAGTCGTTGCAAACTTACTTCATGTTGTGCACTGTGCGATGATTAGAATGGTTATTAGGTGCGCGCTAAAATTGATGTTTAAAAAAAAACCAAAATCTTGAACGACGCTAATTCGTGTCCACTTGAAAGCAATAACTGAGTTTGAGTTTTACACGATTTTTTTTGCAAGAATTTGCATTAAAATGATAGCAGTTACTGGACCACCTATTTCGATTTGCCGCAAGTTTTTAATTTCATACATGCACAATGGATGTGAATGGCTATAAGAATAGGGAAAGACCAAAGAAACCATAAATGGACTTTGTGAAACATGATATGGCTACAAAGGTGGTGACATGAAAACAATTTATCACATTTTTTAAATTTCATTTATGGTTTGTACTCACTTTTTCATCTTTGTTTAAGGATTGAGGAGAGTCTGTTCCATTGTTAACATTGTCGCCTGTTTCAGCTGATTCTGTACTTGTGGTACCTGTAATTTGAACTTAAATTACTATCAATTACAGGTTTACTTACTTATAATATTGCAGTGTTTTTTTTTTTTTTGTATATGTATGTCCTTTCAGTAAGCTATTGGCACACATAAGTAGTAATGATACGCACCAGCTTGTATATGGTGGGCGTTTCCACGTTCAGCCTCATGTTCGCGCACCATAGCATCCAAGTTGTATCGCCGCCGGTAGGAAATGAAGAAGGAACGTACATGCGCCTCTGTTTTCGTGCCCAGTGTCTCTGCGATCGCTTGGAAGTCCCTGCCTGTATATATGCAATAATATTTATCTCATCTTATTTTCCTCGTTTAGCACAATTTCTTTTCAAATTAAGGAAAAAGTGATTAAAACCATCACGCATCCCGCGCATCCGACAGAATAATAATAACAAGAAATCACTACTTAATTACGTCACATTGTTCATTTTCCTTGTAACATGTTGACGTAATTGAGTTGACGGGAATCCCTTACCATATTTCCTAACCGCCGTCACCGCCATGAGAAGTTCGTCGTTGGTCCAGCGCGAGTTTATCTTGGCGGGCGGCTCGCCAGGCCTCAGCTCTTCCACGCCAGTGTCACCCACCTTGCGCTTCATTGCACTCAACTGCTGTTTGTTCTGTTGCACCTGTTTAAATAATTATACTCACTATACTCAAACTGTCATAGCTATCCACACTTTCGCTTTAGAAAAACACAATTTATAACTAATTAATTCAGAACGTAGGATATAAAGTGCATATCTGGATTATCCAAGAAACTAAATAGTAGGACTGAGGATTTGGGCGCCCAGAAACATTTGAAGCGCTGTTACTTTGGGGGTTTAATGGTTTTTAAATCAATAATACTTAAACAAAATGTTGAACAACTAATCTATGTGTGCAGAATACATTTTCCAACAATACTACCTAATACAGTATTGTAGTATAATTAGCATGAAATACTACAAAATTATTGACTATTGAATTAATAAAATTAGTTGAATTATCACATTCTCACATTACATCACACGAACGCTTAGTCGCATCCATGCTCTTATCTGGACTTGACTAATATCAACGTATTTAGAGTACAGGGTGTCGACGTAAGGGTGAGAATGTGTCTCGCAACGACACTACATAGCGACATCGCAGCGGGTTGCATCTTACTTGTCTCTTTAGAGATATAACTTCTCTGTCCATAGCTTTGAGCATGGCATCGCCATGATTGATAAGTCCGGGCTGCGGGGGGTCGCCTGGCTGAGGCCCGGTAGCCATGGCGACGAGATCGTCGTGATTGATGTAAATGCCACGCGGCAACCGGTGCTTGTACCGCTGCTGTTTGGAACCCGGCCCGCGTCTCCCGGACGGTCCGCACAGCGGTCTCATCGTCCCCGTGCGTCTGTTACATCACCGCCAATATTCAAACAACCATCCCTATATACATTTAAATAAACCACACTCGGAAAATAATTGAGCTGCATTGTGTAACATGCAAGTGATTGTAACGAGCGGATAATCTAATAAAACTGTAGTATGAATAGTATCGTTACCGACCTGGCGTGCACGAGGCATGCCTGACACAACTTCTGCGAATTGAGCGCCGTGATCTGGTTGCACAGAATGCCGCACACAGTGCACCACTTGCCCGCGCTCTCGCCGCCGCCCTCGCCCTAAACCCCAATTAACATTTTACATTCCTGTCACATTACGACTACCACCAACTACACGGAATTTATGAGCTCTCGTGTAAGGACAGAAAAAGACGTACACAATGACTTCTCACACACTTCTTTTAAAACCCATTAGAATATTAAATGATATTCTGCACACATTAGATATATTAAACAAGTAGTCCTTCATTGATCGGGGCTATTAAAGGAAGCATGCGGGAATATCATAGGAAATTGGAAGGAAGGGAGGAGGCAGGCTACATGTAAGAAATTAGTACAATGCGGAAACA
This sequence comes from Busseola fusca, assembly GCA_007844875.1. Taxonomy (NCBI): domain Eukaryota; kingdom Metazoa; phylum Arthropoda; class Insecta; order Lepidoptera; family Noctuidae; genus Busseola; species Busseola fusca. The sequence continues at coordinate 6,195 of VKGM01014382.1, read as the reverse complement.
GTGGGTACACAGTTATAGCACTAATATTAATGGATTATAGTCTTTAAGGTCCATCAAGTTTGACAAGTCACAAGACAATAATTATATTTGATGCATAATTCAAAAACAGACAGTTAATTGAACATAAATTCTCCTTTTATCAGTAATGCATATTATCGTATTCCGTACCAAAAATATATTGCAAAAAAAAAAAAAAAAAAATAAACTTAATCCATTTGCATAAATGTAAATAGGATATTAATGTGCCACAGCTCAATATTTGGAATTATATTGATAAAGATTGTGTAATAACATAATAATATTGTGTATAACCAGGTATGTAGTATTTTGATGTATCATGAATACATAGAAAATATAATAAATGAATGTTGCATATGAGAGTGGTAGCAATTGTAGTTGTAAATAAAACTGCAGAGCATTCAAAATTAAAATGAACAAGCATTATCGGAACACATAGCATCTGGACATAATTTAAAATAATGATAATTAGAATAATGACAGTTGAATACAATATTTTATATTTAAAGTTATTTGAAGCAACCATTTATAAACATTCATAGATTGACTAACTATTCAAATAACTCCTGTATAATACATAGACTAGTACATAAGCTCATGTTGCCACAATCAAAACTTGCATGATAATGTAATGCTATGAAATGCAATGCTATGACATGGCATGACTAAAACAGACATTTTATGGAATTGGATTTTGAAACAGGGACCAACGTTTCTAAGTAGAAGATATCAACATCAAGTAATGGATGACAAACACCGATTGAATAGACATATGTGAGAGGATGGAAGAAGACACTGAACATCAAGTTTCCATGGTGACAGCAAAGTTATACTCATTGTGGGGAAGCAAAGCACCCACCTGGGCGCCCTGCTGGCCGGCGGCGCGTTGTGGAGCCCCGCCTGCCGCGAGGGACTTCCCTCCTCGGACAATACCACGGTGGAAAGTCCACTTCTGTCACATTGAACACAAGTCCATAACTCAGAATAATATTCACCCTTTAATCACCCAACATGTTGCTATACTATGTATAATTCACTTTCAAACATCCCATTATGAAATATCCACATACAGAGTCAATAATTTACAATGACCTAAATTATCCACTATGTATCATTTATGGAATCAAGAAAGTAATTTGTCACAGCTACAAAATAAATCCATGTTTATTTATAGCTATGTGAAAGTTAACTTCTGCCACTCTGCTATTTTATTTACTAAAAAATTTGCCACTTAGAAGTTGTACAAAATTAATAATTTGGACAATCCAGATATACTATCACATTAAGGTAGTTTAAAATTGTGAAGAATATGATACAGTTGACATTGTTTCTGTAATTAGGTACATTGGTAATACAATGACATTGCACACAATAAAAAAGGAGCAAATCATACTTGATTCAACTTTACAACAAGCCATGAAACCTAGCATACAAGCAGTACATACCTTTTCATCATTATCCGAGTCTTTGTCAGAGCCTCCAGGTTCAGAGCCAGCACCTGATTCTCGCTTGCTAGTTCCTGAGCTGGTAGGATTGCGTCCTTCACTGACAACATCCATCAGTGAAGTACGAGCTCTTGTTTTTTTCCATGAATAATAATACTTAACTAATGATGCAATTGATTTGTCTGGCAACTACAAAAGACAAAAGTTGAGATTATAGAATTGTTTACGAGTTAAACCCCAGAATAGAATAATTTATGTTTCAAGAACCTACCATTTGTCTTATTCTGTGAAAGCTTTTGCCATGAAACTGGAAAGCCTGTTCAAAGAGCACCTTATCTTCAACAGTCCACTCATCAGGGAAAGGAGTGAAGTTGGCAAGATCCATTGAAGCCCTGTTAAGGTCATGTTTGTGCCAGAATAACATCCCCAGTGCTTGTTCCCCATTGTACCCATATTTCTCCTTCGCCGTGGTAATATATTCATCCACTAAAAATATACAAAGATATTATACTATATTGCAAACATAAAACTTGAATAATTCAGAAAACCAGTTTTTACTCACATTTGTTATCAGAAATGTCACAAGTGGGTGACCAAACCAACAAAGCTCTATCAGAAATAAGTTCAGGTCTGCGTTGGTCTACCGGTTCCAGTTCAGGGCACACAGCCTGATAATCCCTGCCCACTCTTATTTTTTCAGCTGCAAACGGTATTACTGCTTGGTTTCGTGTTACAATTATTGTGGATGAGATGAACGCAGCAGGAAGGCGATGATGGTAAGCATAAAAAATAAAGCACGAATGTCAGATGATGATAATTAATGTCTGCACCGCATGAACGCATTGCAGAAGCAGTTATACATTATGGAACAAGGAATAATACTCACATCAAGATTACAATCGAGTAAGTACTGAATATATGAACGTATTGTACAAAACGTAAGTTCCCAATCAACATGCTAAAAGCTCCCCAAATTCCCGTAATAGAGTAATCCAAAGCGATATTAAGCAATGCGTAATTTTAGATATCTCATACCATTTTCGTCTTCAGAACTGGAATCTGGACTTCCATGGCCATTGGGGCTTGGCCCCCTTGACCGCTTCCCGTTTCGAACATCATTACTTCTTTCGGCCAAAACCATGATTATACACTTTGATCACAGATTTCACTTAATTAACACACAATTTAAAAAATCATTTAAAGGATTTTGTGCCTGAATGAAAGAAAATAAAAGAATTAAAGAGCTTCGCACTTAAATTCAAACGTGATTCAAACCACCGCATCAATAATTTGACAAACCAGCCACGGAACGTAGTGGGTCATTTAATGGCGTCTGTAGTTCGCTGAGCATTCACTTTATTTTATTCTGATGAAATGTTAAACCGTGCCCTTTTAAATTTGCATACTTTCCCAATTTATTACCTATTTTTGGAAGGATTTAAAAATAACCCATTTATTCAAAAAAGCCGAATCATATTTCCGTCAAGACCATTTCATTTTATTTTACTCTGGTAACTTTTTCATACAGACTTTTGCAAACGAACCAAACTACCTTTCTTAAATTAATTGGTTTTATAAGCTATTATGTTCGTCCATATGATTGATATGGTTTCATTTTTGAGTGATCTAATACTAGAAAATATAAACCGCCAACTTTTATCATCAAAATTACTATTCTTCAAGTAAAACGCCTCTAATCAAGTTCTAGTTAGATATCTACTGCTTATGTTTTAAAATAAGAGATGGCGCTATTCAACATCCTTGATCCTTACTCGAGGGCCGAATCTTGAGAACTTCCTTGAAGCGGTGAAAGGTGAAAGTCCCACATTCAAAAATAAACAAACCAGGATTTTTGGTGACTACAAGTTTACACCGGTACATCTATACAAGCTTACGGCTGCGTTTCCACCAGAAATGCGTACAAACACATTATGCTACGTACATTAATATTTAGGATGCTACATTGCAATGGATGCATATAATGTCCACCAACCATATTCATTGGTCGACACATTATGTTATGTTTTTATAGTGAAGGAGACGTGGGAACTATGGATGCGCGAGTGGTAGCAATGAGCAGAGTAGAGTACCTAAAGTAGGCGTTCGTTTTAAAGTAGACATGCTCCCCGTGCCTTCCCTACTGCCGATACATCACATAGCTCGGGCTGCGCATCTTCCTCGCACAGCTACTTTGTGGCAGCGCATCTGCGTAGCACATCTTACTCGCTCCGCTACACAGCTTAGCATTAGTGGAAACGGTCAATTAGTTTCGTAGTGTTACGAATGCACCTTATGTCAATGACATAAGGTTCAATATTGCGTGACATGTATGGGCATGAACTTTTAAGTCCTATAACCTGAGACCTAGGCATTCTAGGATTATGAAATAAAAACGCAATGCTATACCTGGGAGAACCTATCGAATGGTACCGGTTTCATTAATTTTGACAATGAAGGGTCGACATCGAAATCTTTAGAATCCTCATTGACCTTGAACCGCGAGTTCGCGGAATTCTATTGTTATCGTATGTGATTATTATTACTTCTAGGTAGTAGTACATTCTAGTACATTCTATTCTGGAATGTTCGTTTGATTGGGTATATAAAGCGGTGCGACCGCCGCACATGAGTCAGTCTGAATTTGGCTATTGACGAGAGCGATACAAGCGATAAATAGAAGAATACTGCGACAAGTACTTCGAGGATTACATCAAGCAACTACTGCGGTGTTATTATGAGTGTGAGAAACGGACTTTGTGGACAACAGGGAAGACTTCGGTGAGACATAAGCTACATTCCACTTATCATTGCTTACTGTAGACTGTACCACCTTTGTGAATAAACTTCGTAACCCTTAACCGGCATTTTAATACCCCTAGTCCGTAACAATATATAAATATATCATTAATATAATTATTATTAGTTTATAAGCTTATCTTGTTTATAAGCTTATTCTTGTTTATAAGCTTATGCTTGTTTATAAGCTTCCTAAGACACAATTATGAACATTATTTAGCGTGCCCGTCACAAACTACGTTTTCTTATTTTACTAGTTTAGTTAATCGCGTTTTCACTAAAACCGGATGAATATTAAGTCTTAAACTTGGCTTAAGACTTGGCCATGAACTTATATTGATCTCGGCTTTTCATTACGCGGTTGGCGGCACTCCAAACGTAACCAGTGTAGGAAGGGTTTCATTTGAAAGCAAATAAAAACTTTAAGATGAACACTTCTTATTTCTTGGCGAGAATTTATCTTTTAGAGAGCCTGATTGGAAAATGGAGGAGTTGAGATGTACAGTTGTACGTTTTCAAAAATTAACATTAGTCTGTTTGGCTCCAGAGGGGCTCGTGGCTGAATAATAACAGCCGCACAGGTCGATCGATCAGTTTAAGCTACGCTTGCCACGGTTGGTCTGTGGATGGGTGACCATCTTTACATACCGAGACCCCTCGCTGCCTCGGAAAGCACGTTAAGTCGTTGGTCCGGGCTGTCATTCGTAGATCTTTGACAGTCGTTACGGGGCGTCAGAAGTCCGAAAGTCTCACTACCAGTCTTACCAAGGGGTATCGTATTACCCGTTAACTGGGTTGTGGAGGTCAGATAGGCAGTCACTTCATATAAAATACTGGTATTCAGCTGAATCCAGTTAGACTGGAAGCCGACCCCAACATAGTTGGGAAAAGGCTACGCAGATGATGAGACTGTTTGGCTCCAATAAAATCATTGATGTCATATCATTCTTTCGCTTTATCCACTGTAGTTTCAGCCGAAATGTCATCGTCTACTAGTTCAATTACAAGTATCATAATTTATTTCTCTCTCATTTTAAGTAAGTAGGTAATTTCATTCATCTTTTTTTATCTTTCCCACCATAATCACACTTACGACCATAAACGTATAAACACGGACAAAAGGCAGGTTACATCTGCGGCACGGAGTTCTTATCGTACGATAGGACCCTAAACGAACCCGGCGACAGATTTACGGATCTCGGACCCGAGTGACCTCGTAATTTCGGACCTATCTCCCGTATCTTTCGGTTTTATTAGATTTTCAAGGATTCCGAAGGTGAAAGGTTCGAGTTTTGGAGAAATGAGGATTGATAAGACTGATTTGTGTGTTGGGATTTTTCGGGAATGGATGTGTTCACGATTAGAAATTATGTGTGACCATCAAGTTGTATATTTAATTCTGTTATCAATGTCAAAGGTTCACTCTCAAAAAACTAAATTTTTCGTATTATAAAGGAATGATTATTCCATTGCAAAAAGAGACGATGCTATCAGCCTTCTATAGCTCCATCTCTTTCTAACACCGGAAAAATAGTGGCATTAATGCGTCATAATATAGCCCCTAAGCTAAGTTCATCCATGCATGAGAAACATAATGTATGTTTTAACAACTGCGTATCAATATTGCAATAAGAAATGATGCTACCCAAATAGAAATCCACCAATTTTAACAGAATGAACCTCTAAAATGTAGCAGTAAAAGGCTATGCAAATAATGAAGTTACCCATTTACAGAAGTTAAGCGGATAATTTTCTCCACTTAGAGTAACTTTCGACTTTGAGTACTTTACAATTTTGTAAAAGTTTCAGTTTTTTTTTTTTTTTTAATTGTTATAAACTAGTGCTTGACCGCGATCCCGCCTGATGGTAAGCAGTGATGCAATCGTTGATGGTGAAGCGCACTAGTTTATTATGAGCCTATTCACTCTAAGTAGAG
>VKGM01014381.1:0-10016 GCA_007844875.1 Busseola fusca | reverse complement strand
GGCCGGGGCTGGGTAAGCAGTGATGCAATCGTTGATGGTAAAGCGCACTAGTTTATTATGAGCCTATTCACTCTAGCCTTGAAGACACTTACCTAAATTGTAATTAGAAGGGAAGACCGTCGCAGAAAAATTGTTCCAGTCCTTCGATGTACGCGGTATAAAAGACGAGGCAAAACGCTTCGTCCGGATTATAGGTGTCAAGCTAGTGGTGTCAACAACGTAAGGGTTGATTGGTTGGAGATCTGAATCACCAATTAGCCTCTTCGCACGCCTCTCCACTGAGTCCATAGCAGCCAGGTGGCATTAAGCAGCACCAGCCCATATGTGGCTGCAGTACTCCACACATGATCAGACCTGCGCTTTGTATAACATTAGAAGCTGTCCCGGTGTGAATTACCGCCGGACCTTTGTATGAATGCCAAGTTTCCTGGCAGCCATCTTGGCTTTGGACTCAATGAACCGCCCAAAGTTCAGGTTAGAGGAAATCTCAACTCCCAAAAACTGAAGGCGGTCAGTGCACTCCAAGGATACATTCTGGAAAGTAAGTTGGCGGTGAACAGACACGCTTGTGTTTTGGCGGCGTTGAATGACACAAGATTGGCTTTGCCCTATTCGGAGACTGCCTGAAGTGCGACACTCGTACGCTCAACCATAGCCACTCTTTCTGACTGGATTAGTTCCTTACTAGCCCTAGCACTCTGCAGGTATCTCTCTACAACTGTGCTGTCATCTGCATACTCATATATTCCGGGGATCAGCAGATCGTTGATATGCAGCAGGAAGAGAGTTGCAGAGAGAACAAACCCCTGAGGAACACATTAGTCGACATAGGCTCAGCTATCTGTTGCCAAATTATGTCATTTCATGTTAAACAAATATCAACTTCTTTCAAGTAGTAATTAATTTTGAGTTGATTACAGAGTGACTAACAGTAGGTATTGGAAAATTATATTTAAATCTTGGAAGTTTAAAGTTACTTTAGGTATGTACATGTTTGTCAACAAAATCGCCAACGCTTTGAAACGGACAAACTCACAAAAACCTCTTTATATATTAGTAGTACCTATTATAGATAACGCCATCTCCTTTTTGCAGAGGAACTAAGATCGCTTTAAATCATAAAGGTACAACCACTCTTCGCTATTATTGAGTACCTACCAGAATTATGAACGAGAGCGATGCCATTGCTTCTTTAATACTAAACTTCGCCGCTAGATGGCTCTATACACTTTATGATCTGAAAACTGTAGGTAGGCCAATTCCCGTAATAAAAAACGTTCGCCTGTCTCATCTTAGCGACAATCAATGTCAAAAATTTATCAAAAATGTAAAAAAACTAAAGTTTTTAGTTGGACAAATTGAGACAGATCAGAAGGGCAATTCTGCTAATTTAAAACGTTCAAAATCTAAGAAGTTGCAATCTCATCTCGGCGACAAACAAATGTCAAAAACTTATCAAAATGTAGGGAAATAAGACGTATTGTTTAACAGATTGAGACCGAGATCAGACTGTGAACATTATTATAATTACCACAATTACCTTCCCCTTTTTTTTGTGGATGGGAAATCATCAAATGACCTGTGGAGCGTACCAAAGAGTAACCGGGGTCCCTGGGGCGCATAGGCAGGTGAAGGAACAGGGATGGGTTTTAGTCAGTAAAAGTCTGACACGCCCTTCCGCTCCGCCCAGAGCGGGAGAGGTCATTTGATGATTTCCCACCCCACCAAAAAAAAAAAAAAATCTCCTGGTTGGGAACTTCATAAGTACCTTTATTAGGAGTTACGCTAATGCTTTATGAACACAGGCCAACTCTCGATTTGTGGGTGTCAGTTATTTCTACCTTAACCAAATGGATTACTTATACTTACTTATTTTTACAAGATGGCAGTAACATCAATGCGAAACTGTAATCATGAATTCGCACTACACTTAATTCGGAATAAGATTAGAGATTTAAACAAACCTCTTTTACAGTCCGTTGAACCGCTTTTGACTTCTATTCCGTATGCATAAAGATGACATTAAAAGAAAAAAAGTGGTAATACTGCCAAATATTGTCGGCAGCTACCATTTGTCATGCCACTAACGAAATAGAAGTCAAAATCGGTTGAACGAACTGTAAAAAGTTTTCGAAGTGAAAACTTCTTTAGAAGCTTTGTGCACTTTAATGGGATGGCTAAAAAATGTGAAACTCGCGTCGTCATAAGACGAAGTAGACGGCGCCGGCGCGGTGTAGGAGAGGAAGTAATATCCCCCTCTCTTTCTACCGCGTGACGAAAATGTATGCCTGCTCCTACTATCTCGTTTAAGCGGCGCAGGGCTCTTGCGTGAGTCTGCGTGTGTATTTATACTAACATCCTGCTACGCGCATCCATGGATGGTGACTGCTGATGGCTCGACTGTCTGTATATTTGTTAAATTCGTGTAAATAAACTAATAAAGCAATTGGTGCTAAATTATTTCCTAACCATTCAAAAATATTTAAAAATGCACAACTTTAACATTCAAGTTTTCATTTCTGCCGGCATTCCCGGAGTGCAACCTGTTGTTTTTTTTTTAATGTCTTATCTTATTTCGAATAGAGTTTCGAACCATTTTAGTTTTCATTGCTTCACTGTTTTTTGCGTATTCAAAATGTCCGCCATAATAAACAAATAGTTTAAATAAAATGAGATAACTACAACTGAAATTGTCGCAAATTCATAAAATATTTAATATACCTGGTCGCGCCGTTAGCTTGTACATAATATCGGCGAATTCCCTGGATAAAACATCGATCGTACTTTTATTTCCATACCAAACATCCATGGCACTGTTGGCGATCCACTTCGAGGGTCTGTAGTCCCGTGGAGGCGGCCTTGCGTCATCCCTCATATTGTGTCTCTTCGTATCGCCTTTCAAAATTAAAATAGTAATAACGACTAAAATTCCCCTAATTTTGCAACACGAGAACATCTTGGAATGCTTGAGACGTAAATGTGTCCAGTTCTGGGTCAAAATATCAATGGTAAGTGTTTGTTTAAGGTGACAGTAACAATTGTGACAGTTTGTTCGCATTGTTCTCTTGTTGATGGATAAATGATAAACGTGAAGTTTCAACAATAATCTGTCAATTAAACTGTGTATCTTCTTTGATGTTTTGCATAAGTCCATACTGTTCCCACTGCCGGAACCCAAGCGTCCTCTTGGTGTGAGCCGTAATCACACACGGGCTTAGTTCGGGTTGGTAGATGTCACATGTCTTAGAATTTTTAGATTTGGGACATGTTTCATCGTTTTTACTGCGTAACTTCGAGGGACTGGAAGTAAGTGTCTTAACGGCTAAAGTGAATAGGCCCATAATAAACTAGTGCGCTTTATCATCAATGATTGCATCACTGTTTACCACCAGATGGGATCGCATTCAAGTAATAGTATAAATCATTCAAAAAATATAAGGTTCCTCACGATGTTTTCCTTCACTGTTTTGAGAGCAATGGTGATGAAATAGTTTACACAAAGTGAAACGCCTGTCTGGGAGTTATTGGCGTGATCACATCAACTTAAATCACTAGATCTGCGAGTCTTTGCCAACAGGCAATGGGGCGCGGCATAAAAGGTGTTAAACGTATAGATCGTGTTAGAAACACCACGCTGCGCTCCATAACTTAAGTAGCGGATGTCGGAAAAAAACAGCCAGGCTAAAGTGGGACTGGGCTGGACACGTCTCGCGAATGAGTCCCAAGATTGTCACTCATTGGACGCCTGAGGGAAGACATCGCCGTCGCCGTAGGCCACTGCGCAGGTAGTGTGACGATCTGATAACGTTCGCAGGGCCAACATCACGGTAATAATATTACCGTGCCAACATGGCCAGAAATAGCACAAGACAGGGAGGTTTGGAGGGTTTGGTTTGTGTCCATTGTTATTTGATTAAGTCTTAGCATATACCTAGTATGCAAACTTTGTCTATGTATATTTTGGTTCAATAAACTTATTATGAGCAGCTTATTGTGAGCAGTGGTGGCCCAGTGGTAACGGCCGCGACTTACAAGTTGTAGGTCGTAGGTTCGAACCCCGTCAGGCACTTTACTTTGTGTAAATTATGTCATCACCACTGCTCTCAAAACTGTGAAAGAAAACATCGTGAGGAAACCGGCATGTCCTAGAACCAATACTTCAAAGACATGTGACATCTACCAACCCGCACTGGGCCCGCGTGGTGGATTACGGCCCGCTCCCTCTCACCAAGAGGAGGCCTGTGTCTCAGCAGTGGGAACATTATAGGCTGATTATGTTATGTTTGTATGTTAAACTTATTATTATTAAAATGGAGAGGCCTTTGCCCAGCCGTGGAACACCATGTAGGCTACAAAAATACACAGTTTACACATTTGGACAATACTTGTATCCGAGGATCTCAGTTGTAATTAATACGAATACCAACCACAGGTGTTACGACTGGAGATAATGAGTCTCTCAATATCGGTATATATATACCTATCGGTCATTAAGATTGAAAATATCAGATTACTATGAGGCGAGGGTAAAAGCAGTCATTTTGTATAAATTATGTTCAAAAGCCTACCCCAACATAGCGGTTCAGGTGTTGTTATGAATTATATGTATGATAGGTTCTAAAAGTATGTGATGAAAGTATAAAATAATAAACACTGTTCAGGTTAAATTCTTACGCAATCACTCACTAGAGGTTACATATTAACACGTTCATCTACGACGAATTTTGTGTACGAGTCACAATATTTTTCTTTAAGCTCAAGTGTCAAACGAATAACAAGTATAAGGTGATTTAAAATTATTATATTCAATAAATCAAATCAAAGCACTCAATTTGCAAGTGCCACTTGCAATTGCCATCGATAGGCAGGTTTTTTGATCAACTTGTTTACATTTTTTTCTGATACTTTAGGGACAAACCATAGATTATACTTCCCAGTCAACTTTGTAGTAGTGATTTGCTATACCTACTTATCATCTTATCTGCCTAACCTTGTCCTAAATGGTTTGGGGCGGCTTCCGGTCTTACCGGATGCAGCTAAATATATATATACCGCTATATGCCGGATGAAGTTATTTAGTTGGAAGACTGTCTATCTAACCTCCACAACCCACTTATTGAGTAATACCGTCTTACCAAGGGGTATCAACCCCGTGGGTAGGTATCCCTTGGTAAGATGTTAAGAAGTCCGACTTCAGGTTTTTATCGACCCAAAACGACTATCAGAGGTCTATGAATGACAGTCGGGACCTACAGCAACGGCTTAATGTGCTTTCCGAGGCATAGAGACGTCTTGGTAAGTTTTTTTTTTTGGGGGTGTTGGGTAATCATCAAATGACCTCTCCCGCTCTGGGCGGAGCGGAAGGGCGTGTCAGACTTTTACTGACTAAAACCCACCTCTGTTCCTTCACCTGCCTATGCGCCCCAGGGACCCCGGTTACTCTTTGATACGCTCCACGGCCCTGGGGCAGGCATCGGTCCTTAAGGACCCCACGCTATGCTGACTGCATCTGTATGAGGCGCGCGCAGAACACGACGCGCCGTCGACCTGGGCCTGGTCCTTACCAGCTGGCGAGCTACCCATTGCTCGCCGCCCGCAGGCCAGCGCATACTACAGACCCTCATTCCAAAAGATAATTGATTATCTGATCTGGTGATAATAATAATGCTAAAGGCAATAATGAACTGAACTAAAATAGTATGTAAAGTGAAGGTTGTTTACGGTAGCATAAAGTGATTAATAATAATTAAGTAGATTTATGACGCGAGTGCACTTTGCATCGCTAATTTATTAATGTAACATTAATTTTAGATAACACAACCAAGCATTACTTTTATGTTATAAAATCGTTTTTCTGTCCGGGATTGACATTTTTTTTATGATCGGTAGACGTATATTCACCCAGTCATCAACTTAAAAAAAATCCTAAGGTTGGAATTAAAACTATCTAACTGGCTTATTGGTATTGTACCAAAAACACACTCTAGGGTGACTAAGCAATTAATTACGAAGTCCATTCATAAAATGACGTAGAAGTACGTGACGTACGTATCGATCTACACTTTTCGTAAGCGATATTTAATTACTAATGTTACCGACAAAGCCCGAAGAATTGCCAACTCCATTTTTTTTTGTGAATAGGAAATCATCAAATGACCTCTCCCGCTCTGGCCGGAGCGGAAGGGACTGACTTTTTCTGACTAAAACCCACCCATGTTCCTTCACCTGCCTATGTGCCAGGGGCCCCGGTATCTCTGTCAAACAACCCGCAGCCCTGGCAGGTATCAGTCCTTATGGACCCGGACACGCTGTGCTGACATCTGGGTCTGGTCTTACCGGGCGTCGAGCTACCCATTGCTCGCCGCCCGCAATCCCCCGCCTACGGTGGCCGACGCTGTGCTGACATCTGGGTCTGGTCTTACCGAGCGGCGAGCTACCCATTGCTCGCCGGGAGTTCGATGCTATCTCCCGATGACCAGGACGTCTCTTGTGGCGGCTAGGGGCGTGAGGACGCTGCGACTGCCTCTCTCTCAACCGCTCCGCCTCCTCATTTGCAAGCAGTATTGCTTCGCAGAAGGAGGTGACGGCCTGCCATGCACTCTCGCTTCAGACCATGGCCTGGACCAGGGCCGGACGTGAGAGATCGCCGCCGCCTATAGCCGCTCCACCCAAGCGGGGCAGAAAGAATTGCCAACTTTAAGTGGCAGTGGGCAAGGTACATTGCTTGCAGAACAGAGTGCAGATGGGGTCAAAATTTTCAGGAGTGACGACTGCGTACAGGAAAACGTCAAGTTAGAAGACCTTCTAAAAGATGGACCAGCGACTTGTAAAAGGCCGTTGGTATCTGCTTGCGAGAAGCACATAGCCGGCTGAAGTGGCGGTGCTTAAATGAAGCCGATGTCCAACAGAGGACGTATTTAACTCCGCTTCACGCCCAATTTATCTTCATCAGAAATGCATTGATATCTTAATATTTTTATCCAAATAAAACAACCTATGAATCTTTTACTATAGAGTATAGTGAATACACTAATGATTTTATTAAATTAATCATGACAAATGCAAAGTATTTTAGTAAAACTCTGCAATTAATATTAAAAGCAATAAAAAATCCAGTCAATCACAATAATAAGCTACTCATGAAACAATCAGACAAATTATTGAAGAAAACTTCTCAAAGACGTTTTCTTTGTACACTTAATTTACATCGCATAAACAAAAAGCTTTGCGAACTTGCTCATCAAAATATTTTGCTACGGATCTCGTAGCAACGTAGTCGTAGCTACACAGCTGCAGTAGTAGCTACGCCGTAGCTGGATGCTACGCGATAAAGTTTGGTTTACACTTCCCGATTTATTACGACGTTTAAGAAACCTTGTATTTATGTGTTTGCACCAAGAACTTGCTGTTTCAGGTTCTAGTTTGAAATTTTGTTCTAAAGTTACTTTCATTATTTATGTTATTTGTAATGAGCGATTTCTCTGTTTCGTATAACTTATGTTTAGTATAAAACTGGTAATTATTTGTTCTTAGAATGATTTTGTTCGTAAATAAACACTTTTTGGTTGGTCCTTTCTATTATGCACACAACCTTACCCACAAAGCAAGCTCCATGTTCCACATAACGAAACTAATAATACAAATACAAACTCAAACAGCACAGTCTCACAAATGAGATACACACAAATGACAGCAGGCTTACATTTTCAGCAGCTGAAAAATATTTCTGCAAAAAAAAGCTTAACACCGAAAACGTGGAAAAGGATTGTAGATTTCTGTGCGTTGTTCAGTCTTTTCTTTTGGTGAAAGATTCAAAAGTAAAAAAAACAAGGCGTATTTCGTATCCATGACAACATATACAGCAATATACATATTTTTTAAATATGCTGCAATTCATTTATAAGAGTATCTATGATTAGAACCATAGATACTTTATAAAATAGATACTTGTAGGTAATAAGTAATTTTGGATATTTCGTAAATCAAAATGCTGAAACGATAAATAAATTTAGGGCTGTTGTGATGTGTGAATTGTGTGATTATTTTTTTGTTGTGACTTGTTTTAGGTTATATGAAAAACATGTGAAACTGAAATTTATAATTATGACATTGATATTTAATATGTTTGACATTTTATTTATTTAGACTTACGTACCTACTTAGATGTTTGACATTTAATTTATAAAAAATAATTCCTCATTTAGGTCTGACATTTACTACTTTACAATTTATTTGCTAATTAAATAAAATAATTATGCATGATTTTAAAATAACATATTTTTAGAAATTAATTTGTTATCTTGAGATGAACACCATATTTTGTACGTCTCATGGCATAACACAGCGCTCTGTTCTAAATATAAGATTTGTTATACCTGGGTTAACAAATAAAAATAATTTGATTGAATGTGGGGTCTGCTTTTCTTTACAAATATTGTTAAATTGAATTGACCACGAACTAATAAAAAAAAATCTAATCGTGAGATTATATTTTGAAATCAGTTAAAAGGTTTCCCAAGTCTTTTTCCAGTTTTGTACAAAATATTTACCAATCACCTCGTCATCAAACAAAAACATTCCACATTTTCCCTTGAAAAATTTACAAAGAAAATTCTACAAGACCCCACTACATAACCGTTTAAGTTCTTTTTAGATAGTGCTCCTTGCTTTTACATAAAAAATTCACTATCTAATCTTACTGAAAAGCGTAGAAAACACCTTGTTAGCAATAACGTATGTTAGCTGGGAAAACTGGTTGCTAATCCCATTTTCGCATATTTTTTTCTAAATGTTTAGTGTGTTTCTCCATACATGAAAGGATAACCAGGAAGTCTGACAATCTTATTGTTTTACCAAGGGGTATTGTGTTGCTCAGTAAGTCTACCGTAAGCCTGCACCGATCTACCCGACAGAGATAGGTCGGCATCCGATGATACCGGAATGCCTCCCTGATGCAACTCCAGGGCAGGGTGTTTTTTTTTTGTTTTTTTTTCGTGGATGGGAAGTCATCAAATGACCTCTCCCGCTCTGGGCGGAGCGGAAGGGCGTGTCAGACTTTTACTAACTAAAACCCACCCATGTTCCTTCACCTGCCTATGCGCCCCAGGGACCCCGGTAACTGTGTTTGTCAAACGTTCCACGGCCCTGGGGCAGGCATCGGTCCTTACGGACCCCACACTATGCTGACTGCATCTCTCTGAGGCGCGCGCGGAACAATACGCGCCGTCGACCCGGGACTGGTCCTTACCGGGCGGCGAGCTAAGTCTGCCGTAGGCCTGCGGTGGTCTTTCCGTCTGATTACAATTTAAGTGTCTTCAAGGCTAGAGTGAATAAGCTCATAATAAATTAGTGCGCTTTACCATTAATAAAAATAATAATGTATTTATTTGAAAAAAGTGTGGTACATACAGATTGTTATTATTACTTAATATAATTTAACAAATTATGGGAAAAATGATAATAAAGAGTTACAAACGAATTGAATCTGGCGTCCTAGCTAGGTTACATGGTAACTTGTATTAAGGTTTGCCAGACTAGGTTCCCACAGAAGGAGTACAAAAAAATCCAATGTCAATGATTGCATAGTGGCTTACCATCAGGCAGGATCACGGTCAAGCACTAGTTTATAACAAAAAAGTGGGATGTGGAAGTCAGATAAAATACTAATACTCCATGTAAAATACTGGTATTCAGCTGCATCTGGTAAGACTGGACGATAAACCAAACATAATTGGGAAAAGGCTAGGCTGGTTATGTTATGAAGAATGGGTGACAGTAACAAAAGATCAACTGATCTATTCTGTAAAAATCTCACGTTGAAAACTTGGATAAAGTGAGCTTGGGTAGTTTGAAAGAGATACCGAGGCCCCTGGAGCATAGGTGAAGGAACATGGGTGAGTTTTAGTCAGTAAAAGTCTGACACGCCCTTCCGCTCTGCCCAGAGCGGGAGAGATCATTTGAAGCTTTCCCATCAAAAAAAAAAACCGGCCAAGAGCGTGTCGGGCCACGCTCAGTGT
>VKGM01014380.1:0-10023 GCA_007844875.1 Busseola fusca | reverse complement strand
TGAGCAGTTTCGCTCAACTGCCGTCTTCCGTCCTATTCTCTCTACTTAGAGTAAATAGGCTCATAATAAACTAGTGCGCTTCACCATCAACGATTGCATCACTGCTTACCATCAGGCGGGATCGCGGTCAAGCACTATTTCTAAGGAAGCTTTTAGTGGTGTAGGTATATTTAAGTGTAATCCTCTAAAAAGTACCGAACATAACATTAATTATTACGTACAACATTTTTGATCATTACTTCCCTAAGTAATGAGCTTACGTCTAAAAGCGTCATGTTTGATTTCAGCGTGACGACGTAACATCTATTCGAATGTTCCATAATCCGGTACCATCGAGCAAACACAATGGCCGGGGTATTACTAAGTATTTAAATAAGAGATTAACGCCATTTTACACGTCAGCTTAACGAAATCCTGTGTTACGTCATTCCGAAAATGCAAATAAGCTATCAAGAGGTACATTCGCGAGCACATTGAATTTATGAACGAAAAATTAAGTTTATAAAAGGGCCTATTATTAACGATTTCTTTGTGTCATTCTTATCTTCGTTTCTAAAAGCTCCACCTGTAAGTAATAAAACGATAAGCATAGGTACTTGTAAATTAAATTACTGCTGCGTAAATTTTACTGTTACCGAATCACAAATAAGTATAGGTATAAAGGGCACCTTTAGTAAAATGGTCGGCGGCGTTAGCGCGTTCGTTGCCACATCAATCAATGTCAACAGAGCAAGTTTTTCGTTCGGTTCCGTCGAAGCGTCCGCGCTGTTTTTGTTTACAAACTTTCAGCCTGTATCACTTTAAATATTAACTTTCTTAAGATTTGATTAATACTACGAGTTTGGGGAACTAGTGAACAAGAAATAGAATGAATGAATTATAATGATCTTTGTCCTTTATGCTTACGCTATTCATCAATTGATGAAATTAAAGCATTTTGGTTTTGTTTTTGGCAGCTCATATTACATTCT
Source organism: Busseola fusca (assembly GCA_007844875.1). Classification (NCBI taxonomy): domain Eukaryota; kingdom Metazoa; phylum Arthropoda; class Insecta; order Lepidoptera; family Noctuidae; genus Busseola; species Busseola fusca. The sequence continues at coordinate 9,052 of VKGM01014380.1, read as the reverse complement.
GGTCATTTCTTGGAAGTTTGCAAATGATTCAAATTCAAAATATTTCTTATTTCACATAAACCAACATGGGTACTTATGAAACGTCAGAAACTAGGTGCACGGTTCCAAATGGTCGTTTCCTATGGAGAAGAACCGGCAAGAAACTCCACGGTTACTCTTTAAAAAAAAATTTCTTTTACAATGTTTTCAAATTACAGTGAATATGGGAGAACAGCATAGGCCTGTCAACCAGTACCAGGTCCTTAATAAAATACTAAATGGTCTACAGGTCTAAAGTCTACAAGGCCTACAAAGTCCTCCCATTTACAAAATGGATAATTACATACCAAAGCAAACTAAACCAACCAAGGGAACCTAAATGTTGCAAACATGATACAATCAGTGTCAAATAGGAGTTAGTCTGGCCCTGTTTGAGGAAAGCTACAGGATATATAATAAACACCACCATTGAGTTACTTATTAAATGCTTCACGGTAATCTTAACACATGGAGATCAATCAGTATCGTAATCTGAAACATGTGTAATTGTTTGATCGAACACCTGGTGAACAAACTTCGGCATCGATGTCGACAAGGGTGACATTCGAGAATAAATTATTCACCAGAACAGAATAACATTTTATATTGCTTATGCATGGAATATCAGGGATCGAGCGCTTTGTCACTCGATTATTTTATTCCACGCCCGCCGATGCCGATTTACGAGAGGTCCGCTTTCGATGATCCCCAGTTTTTTGTTATTCGATTTCCATGTTCCCTGTCGGTCGTTTGTTAATTATAAGCTGTGAACTGCCACTTTCACGTGTTCCATTTTACAACATAAGACCAAGGACGACCACAGATCGCTTTTTTTTAAACCGAAGAGTTGCTTCCCGAGTTAATCTTTTAAGCCCCTCTTCCTGTTGCGAGATAAATGTGTTTTTCTACGTGAGGTTTTTCTCAAGGCTGAACCTAATTCACTTTTACAGAGTAAAGGTTATTTGACCTAATGAAATGGAGGAAAAGGTTGCTGTGCACAAATTCTGCGTAGCAATGAGTTTACGGCCACAATATTCAGGATGTACAAAAGGTTTCACTCACTGATAAAATGAAGGGTAGTATTTAACGTCGCCAACAAAGCTGCAACTATTAAGCAAGAAGTACACAGTTAAACACTCAAACGGCGCGTGTTTGTCCCTATTTCTGTCATAAAAGTTTCAGTTCCCGGCACTTATATGGGTGGTTCCGTATAACATAGGCAGTTATTATAAAAGGAGCTAGTAGTGAATTACAACTTGGTTATAACCACCGTGGTTAAATAATACGACAGGTAAATATGTACAAAGAGTTTCGGGATCGCGTGACCGGACACTGACGTGAACTTCTAATTTCTACGACCTTTTCAAGAAATTCATTTGTATGTAAGGCACTTGAGTAATTTATGAGATCGCGTGGACTCGATTACACGAAGCGATTAAACCATTAAAATTGTTTATTAAAGTAACGTTATGTGTAACGTAGTAACGTTATCTGTTGAATAAATTATTGTCATTTAAATATTTAAATTGCTAGTCTTCAGTTATTTTAACTCACTTTGATCTTAGTGTAGTACAAATTTCGTATAAGTAATAAAATAAGGCAAGGGTTTCTTGTGTTAAGAACTTTAAAAGAATCGGATAACCAACTAAAATACTATGCAATTCAGTTCGATTTTATATTCATCTTCATAGCTTAGATATGATGGAGATCTTTTGTTACCATGCATATACAACATTATTTTTTCTTTATGCGAAACCTGAATATAGTTTGCTCAGAACTGAATCGATTCCAATCATTTTTACACCACGTTATATTTTTTCCCAAAAATATTTAAAAAAGGTTGTATGTTGGTCACCAATATTTTTGCTATAATACGCACACAGCGCAGGTCATAGCGGCACTAGGCAAATAAACCACACCTACACCACCACCACCTAACCTACACTTGACCATCACGATAGTCTAAAGCCTGCAAGTGTGATGAAAATGTTATCTCCAGTAGAAAATTTACAATACCTACAAACAGAAAAATTATTATCAATGAGCGCTAGACAAGACGGCGCCGGCCGCTGCATGCGCAGGCGGGCAAACGCGGTGTCCATGTTTTTGAAGGGACAACCAGGTAACATAAGAAGCTAATAACTTTGTGATTTTTCATGATACCATTTTGAAATTTTGTACATACATTCTTTACATAAAAATACTGGACACGTGTTTCGGGTTTCGCATATACAAAAAATAATGTTGTATAATACATGTCAGCCGATCGATTCTGTAAAAATCTCACCGTGAAAAGTTGGATGAAGCGAGCTTAGAATAAGCTATCAATAGTTTCAATCCCTAACATTAGTTGGAACGACAGCTGACTCCACACTAAGTTTTCACTAAGGTTACAGAATCACGATGCTGACGGGAATCATATCACAGGTGACATTTTTGCACGGTTCCACTAACAAGACATGTCTTTTAATAAAACCCAAGCTGACCCAAGCTTTGTGGAAAGTTAACATCGCGAAATGCCATCAACAGGTCATTGCTTTCCACCAAAGAACATACACTCACCCATGGTACAGATAAAATGAAAATTACAGGGATATTACATAAATTAAATTAAAACGTACGCATCAGCGAATAACAACAGCGTAATAACGAGTTATTGAAATATTTTCAATAACGAATAGCCGCAGGCGTTCAACATAGTAATCATTGTATCCTTGTAAATATTTGGCTGGAGCATTTAAAATGCTCGCCAGTGTTTAAGTGAGACCCGAATGTAACCACAATTTATGTGGCTTAACAAGACTATCTACCAATTTAAGCTGGACGTCCTTTCCAGCGATTTACATACGCAGTTATTTATTTTTGTTTCGTTGCGTTGGGCTGTTTCGTACGGTAGGCTGATATATTTTGTTGTGGCATCATGACCCTTATGTTTAAGTTCAGTACAAACAGTTTTAGCTGTAGTAGATCTGCTGTTTTTAAGAGTTTTTCATGTAACTAGGTACTCTCTCCATACTTTTTCTGCCACCAAGAATCCTCCGTATATGCTGTGGCTCCAATGGGAAAAGATCTATGAAAGAAAAGAAAGAAAGAAAAAACGTTTATTTGCGGTAAACATGACGCAAAAAATTACAAAAATAAGAAATCGTTGAGGGAAACATGCGTCACATCCACACAAAACGGCGGCAAACGGCAACGGCGGTTGGGCTTATGATACATGGTTGCGTTAAGTTTAGACAAAGCGAATGTATAACCATAATAAGAACAAGAAGTGTTCTCCTGTTGATATTCTTGACATTTTAGTAGATCAACAATGGAACTTTCTGTCCCTGTTTACACAAAAAGAATTAGGAAGAGTGGGTTATAGAGTGTGCTTTCGCTTGTTTGGTTTCACACGACCTTATCATGGCTGCATTAAATGCACATCTTTCGTCGGTCTTCATAAAATTGTATAAAGACTTACATACTTCATTTGCACATGGACAAAAAAGAGATCCCCTATCCCAATATATTTGGCGTCAGCGCAACATTTATTTTTCTTCCATACTTCTCTATTAAGTTGGTCTTCCCCTATTCTTATAGAGATCGAGCCATCGACATCCATAAAAAGGGGATAATTATTTTAAAACTATTTGTGGCCAGTAGCAACCCCAGTACTCACCACCATAATAAAGCTAAACATACTCGATTATTTCTAGTTTTTATTCTTTCACAGCGCTTTGATATTCATGTTATCTAATTGTATTTTAATAAGCATCCTTTAAAACAAATATTCTTTTTCTTACCATATTCGTTTTAGCAAAAAGGTTATTCGCATGTAGGTGTATTTTAACTACGCTCAGCCATTAAACTTCACGTAGAAAAGCGCAATACATTTTTCAGGAGTTGTTTTTGTGTTGAAGATAAACGTCCAGCCAGCAATGTCGTACGGAATTGTACGTGAAATAAATTACTTTTGCTAACAAAAAATCAAACTGTGTAGAGTGTGTGTGAGGCTAGGATGTGGGATATTTTTTCATGTTATGTAATCTACAAAACCTTTTATACCTACGTTATAATGAAAACTTACAAGTCATCATCGTCCTACAAATATTTTTTGCTAACATCGCGCATCATTAGTGCTAATGAAACATAGCATAACTCATATATTACCATCACTATGACGTGCGTGCTTAGTCTATAAGAATTTTATAACAGAACCCAATATTTTATCTATGATGCGGACGATTCTGCTTTATCATCATCAGCATTTCAGCCCAGAATCACCCACAGCTGGGCTCCTTTTACTACCATAGTGCCCGGTTCCATGTATCCCTCATCCAGGTGTTTCCCACGACTTAGATGATATCGTCAACCTAACGCGTTTCTGGACGGCCCACGTTTCTTTGGGCCAACCTTGGCCACCATTGTGTCGCCCTTCTGCTTAGGTAATCCCATCCATATTATAAAGTTGAAAATAACTCTGTCTGTATATTATTAACTTTTCTCGCCTAAACCACTCAACAGATTTCAATAAAATTGGCAAGGACATAGATGGCATCCTGAGGAAGGACATATTCTACTTTTTGTTCCTGTACCACGTTCCCGTGGGATGATTTGCGACAACCGCGCGGGCAGATACTGTTCTATGTTAAGGATTTGGTTTCCGCACTTAGTTCCTTCCACTTCTTTCTAGTGGACCATTGTGCGTGGGTCATTGTGGCCAGCGGTGGTTATTCAAACCAGCCCACCTCCCTCCAGAAGTTTATTAAGTCTCCCGGTTTGTTAAGAACATCTGTGTAGGATCTTGGCTTCCCGATGGTTCCTTCCCTAATCTGAGTGAAGCAGAAACTGTTATGAAATAATCTGAGTCCCACCTTCGCCAACACCCACGTGAAAAGGGCGGTACAATACAGACCGTACCTAATCGATGTTTTGGAATTGAAGTTCCACGTATTTATTACGTACTCACCTGTATGATTCAAAGGAGGTATAGACAGAAAAGCATGTAGTACTCTCACATTTCGTAATAATAACGATTAACCGGACATAAATCTACACTGCAAGTTAATAATGAGATATTCCTAAATTGGAAACTTTAACACCGCCCTTTATCCTCAGCAGTCGATTACCAAATAATAACATACGTAGAAACATACAATTCCAAGAATGTATATTCTGCTTGCCAGAGAGACTTAGTAACCAGAATTGTATAGTGTGCGCAAATGCTACAGCTGACCTCGCCCCTTCTTTTTTTTTTTTGGTGGGTTGGAAATCATCAAATGACCTTTCCCGCTCTTGGCGGACCGGAAGGGCGTATCAGACTTCTACTGACTAAAACCCACCCATGTTCCTTCACCTGCCTATATGCCCCAGGGGCCCCGGTGTCTCTTTCGAACTACCCACGGCCCTGGGGCAGGCATCGGTCCTTATGGACCCCATGCTGTGCTGATATCTCTTAAGGCGCGCGCGGAACACGACGCGCCGTCGACCCGGGCCTGGTCCTTACCGGGCGGCGAGCTACCCATTGCTCGCCGCCCGCAGGCCCGCGCCTAGGGTGGCTGGGAGTTCGCTGTTATCTCCCGACGACCAGGGCGTCTCCTGCGGCGGCTAGGGGCGTGAGGGCGCTGCGACTGCCTATTCCTCACGCGCTCCGCCTCCTCCTTTGCGAGCATTACTGCTTCGCAGAAGGAGGTGACGGCCTGCCATGCACTCTCGTTCCGGACCATGGCCTGGACCAGGGCCGGATGCGAGAGATCGCCGCCACGAGGACACGGCGGTGCTCCACCCAAGCGGGGCAGACCTCCACCGTATGCTCCACCGTGTCCTCAGGGCGATCCACACAGTGGTGACACCCTGGCGTTTCCTCCCGCCTTATCCGAAACAGGAACCTCCCGAAGCAGCTGTGTCCGGTGAGGACCTGCGTCAGGCGTAAGGTGAGGGCGCCGTGGCGCCTCTCTAGCCACGCCTCAAAGTGGGAACTTACCCCCGCAATTGTGGCGTGCCCAACCTCGCCCCCTCTTACATACAATTTAAACATGGATGTAATATGGGAGTAGAATAAATGGACATCTGCCTGACCCTTCCGCGAACATAGGTGTGTTATGATAAATTGTAAATCCACACTCCCGGCAGCTACTCAGAAAGTCCTAATAAAAACCAGGCCCAGGACCCAAGTCGGTGTTGATTGTTTACTGACACACAATTCATAAACACGTGTGTATCACAAGGTAACACGATAGCCACAAAATATCCGGAACATTAAAAACATGGCGAGCAGATCTCGTATGGAGTGGTTAGTGAACTGTGGACACGCGTGACCCGACATTTACCGCCCTGTCAGCGCCGATGACAACTTTTTATGTTTCATTAACTCATGTACCATTTGCATAGCGGTTATTTATGACATCGAATGTGTGAGTGTGACTTTACCGTTGTGTATTTATATTGGCTTGGACATAATGCGTCATCCCAATTTTTTCCAAGTTTGATGAGAACGGTTTCCAGTCTTATGGTATGCGGTTTTACTGAAAAATGAGTAAGAACTCATTTCATATTATCTTTATGTTTCTTAACAATATTCATCTAAATTTTTTATATTCCTTTAGGCACAAAATGCCCTTTCGTTTCTAAGAATTACCGCATATTTTTTTCGCATCAGAGACCAATTTGTCATGACGCCAATATTATAAACAGCCTAAATATAAATATATTGTGTTTCCCCCAAAATGTATTTCATTGTACTTCGAAACTTCAAGTCATCTCTCGCCGGCGAATTTTGTTTCCTCGTTTCCATTAGACTCATGCACAGCAATGAAAACTTTATCAGTTCCAGTTAGAGATGATTATCGCATCGCAGCGAGACGGGATAATCAACTCCGCTTATAAGGTAAGATAGTCCCCCAGACGAATTAGCAAACGCCCCCGTCCCCCGTATATACGTAAACAGCAATTTCGTCCAGTAATTTGTAGTATGCATTAGAGGCGGCTTATCTTAACCGGTATTCCGGGATGAACCGGGACTTGGGAGCCGGCTGTCTCCGGGACAAACAAACGGAGACATAAATCAACGTCAGCACAGCAAGTTTATCGCGCCTTCGAGCCTCGCCCCAGGACGTGGACGCGCGATCCTTTAATGTGTTTGTTCTGCTGTGGAAAAAGTTCCCCTTCCAACTTCCATGCAGATAACAGCACAACTTCGTTATTTAAAAGCTAATAAAGTTCGCTGTGACTGGCTCTAGTGGGGCGTCTAATAACGTTATTACTTGAACAGTTGGTGATCAGTGGCGAACCGATTCACGTCGTGATTTCAAAATTAATTACCTTTATCTTTCTCAAACAGTTTCCATCATCTCTCTCTTTACACGAATTCATTTTGTATGTACCTAGTCTATGACGGCATTACAATGAGCAGACGACAAGGCCCTGCTGCCCAAACAATTTGCTTACTCTCTATTAGTGAGAGGGTGAGAAAGACAAGGAGAAAACACGCCATACTGACAAGGCCATACATGAAAAGACGTACGTAAGATGTTTAACATACAAAGAAACCCTCCCAAGAGGCGGTCAATATTATTGCATGAGAATATATACTTCACATACCGTTTCTAAGTGAATAATCCGACTGGATTCCATATTCATGAGAAAAGAGGAAATTCTAAAATGTGTACTGAAACACGAAGGTATCTAATGAGCAAAACTTCTACTACCTCATACAAACTAGATTATTTGGACGAGAAAATCCAATCATCTAAAAGTATTATCGAATTTGCTCATCTGGATCTCTTCCCCATTTTATAATTTGATATTGAACGAATGGCTTTGTTCTCATACTGGAAGTAACCTATTTTGAGACCAGAACGAATGGTACGTGCCTGTCTGGGAATTACCAAGTCTCTTGGTAGACTTTAGAGATATAGATATATTCACGTACGGGTTTAGTCCCTAAAGAGACGGACGAGACTCTTAAGCGATATCGACATTAATTGTTTTTAACTAAGAAGTACATAATTGAAACCTAAAGGAGTAATTCTTGTAATTTTAAAAACGTTCGCAGTCTGATCTCAGTCTCAAGACACTAATTGTTTATAAGTAGGTAAAACTTGAAACCTGAAAGGGCAATTCTCTTAATTTCGTAAACGTCAGATTAATCTGTCATAAATACCAACAATTTTGACAAGTTTTTGATATTAATTGTTACTAAGTCGACTTCCTCATCGGATCGATTCGTTAGCATTTGTGCATCGAATCTGTGTGCTTAGTGCGATTGGGCCTCTCCAAGGTCACCGCTTGGAGCGGCCCAATCACAGCGCTAAACGCCATAAACGTCTCGATCGCGTTAACATAAAAAAAAACTTTTTCCAAAAAAAAAAACAACCGACTTCCAAAAAAACACTACACAGTGAAAAATAACTAATTTTGGAAGTCGGTGTCTTTAGTTTTTGTATTCGTATTTTGCCACCGACTTCCGAAATCAGTTATTTTTCACTGTGTAGTGTTTTTTTGGAAGTCGGTTGTTTTTATTTTTGGAAAAAGTTTTTATTTTACACTTTTTAGTTGCGAAAGGTACTGATATCCAGCTGCATCTGGTCAGACTAGACGCTGACCCCAACATAGTTGGGAAAAGGCTAGCAAGCAAACGACGCAATTTCGTTTATTTGAATTTTGCCTGTAATTTTAGTTTAAAAACTAAACTACTTAACCGATTTTGATAAAATTTCTATGGGACCAAACTGAAAATATATCCTTTAATGTAAAAAAAGAATCATCGAAATCGGTTGGCGAGATATTGAGTTATTCGTCCATTTGTCGTGAACATACTTAATGTAAATTTAACACTTATACGGTTTTCTTATAGATGCCATTGTCCAATCAAGACCAAACTAAAATGGGACCAAATGGGAAGCACTAGCTTTCGAATAAAAAAAAAATTATCGAAATCCGTTCAGCCAGGCGAGAGTTATGAGGTAACAAAGACAAAAAAAAAAAATACAGTCTAATTGATAACCTCCTCCTTTTTTTGAAGTCGGTTAAAAACTCGCACTAGGCCCTCTGA
>VKGM01014379.1:0-10014 GCA_007844875.1 Busseola fusca | reverse complement strand
ATCTACAATAGGTAGTTATTACTCGAACGAGATTATAGTTACGATGTTCATAAGAGTTCACAGTTCACAAAACAATATAGTTAATAGTCAACTCATTATAGACTTTTTATATTTTTGTTTACATACTGTTTTCGACCAATCTTAAATACTAATCACTATTTACTGTCATATACAAACAAAACAATTTAAATATGCAAAAACTAATGGATACTTATGCGATTTACTAAGTTACATTAGTCATATCTCAAATCAATCATTCCACTCATTTTAATTAAGTACGTACATATACTGATTTAAGAAAATATACACAAAAATTGTACTACACTTATTCGTACTTACTTCTTATATCGATCAACAATAACACTTAATCAGTTTATCATATCTGGTAAATACGTACAGGGGATAGTGACGTAACAATTAGTGTTAACAATACAATCGTAAACATAACTAAAAAAAACGAGAAAAAAAAAAATCTAAAATGTATAAATTTAAGCATCTGTGTCTTCATCACTAGAGCTATTAGTCTCATCTATATCATCATCATTGCCCTCATTTACATCTAAGGCAGCTACATGAACCCATGGTAACATACGATCGGCAGATACAGTGGTTTTGCGTTTATTTTTGGAACTAGACAACCTGGGTATAGCAGCCAATCCATAACGGTCGTAACCCAACACAGCAATCACACGATAAGGTACCACGTAGGGTGAAATTAGTTTTTTACTTTTGCCATCATTTGCAAACGAAGTTCTTGTAATTTTTACAAGATCGCCCTCACCATACACACGCGCTGGAAGCCGGTTTTTGTCATGAGCGGATTTTTGCTTTTCCTGTTCTACGTCGATTTTATCTTTGACGGATTCGCGTAAAATTTCTGGATCTAGTTCCTCCCTAGTTTCCCGTACTAATTCATTAAGCCTAGGATTAATCTCTGCGTTAATTTTTTTAATCCGAACATGATTTCAGCCGGCGTCCTACCCGTAGTCTTTTGGAGAGTATTATTCATGCCCCATTGGACTCGTCCTACTTTTATCGTCCCAATTCCTTTCGTCGAAATTAAGATTTTGGGCAGTCAATGAGTTCAATATGGTGCGATTGTACCGCTCTACCTGCCCATTTGACCTCGGACTAGCAACCGAATTCAAGATATGTCGAATGCCCTTATCTAAGCAAAAACGTTTAAACGCGTGGGACGTAAAACATGTGCCACGATCACTAATGAGTCTGTCAGGAATTCGGAACGTATAGAAAATGTCTTCTAAAACTTTAACAGCCGTTTGTGTTTTAGTGTTTCGCACTGGTTTAACAATAACAAACTTTGTAAACGCGTACACTATCACGAAAAGGTAAGAATTTCCCAACTTTGAACGAATGAAGGGCCCAAGATGGTCGACATGAATGGTGTGAAAAGGCACTTCTATTTTAGTGATCGGGTGTAAATGACCTGCATCAACCGCGAGTAAGCGCACTCAAGACACGCCTGAACATATTTTTTTTTAAACCGAGACATTTTAGGGAACCAATAAGTTTTCTTAATGCGTTCTAATGTCTTTTCTAAGCCCAATGTCCAATATCATCATGATTCATGCGACAAAGTTGCCACCTTGCGCCCTTTGGTACTACCCATCGTAAATTATTTTTATCACCGTTCAAACATTTGAAAAGTTTGTTATCCTTCATTAAATAATTTTCTTTTATATGTTTTAAGCCATCAGCATCCATATCCGTAGCGAGTATATCACGAGTTCGTCGGAGTTCCGAATCTCCCATCTGTAAGGTGTGTAACCAGTCATCGTTACTGATAAGCATAATACTCGGATACTGATCAATTTCAATCGTATCATCTACCATTTCGACAGGATTTCGCGACAAAGCGTCCACGTGTGCCATTTTAGTCCCCGCACGATACTCTACATTACATTGAAATTCCTGTAGCAGGAGCCACCAACGAGCTATGCGTGGAATCATGTCTCGTTTCGAAAATGTAGAGCGCAAGGCGCTACAGTCCGTGACAATTTTAAAACTTAGCCCTAACAAGTAAACTCTGAATTTCTTGAGTGAACATACTACAGCAAGAGTCTCAAGTTCAAAAGAATGAAATTTTTTTTCCTCTGGAGAGGTTTGCCGGCTATAGTATGCCACTGGTTGAAAAGGGCCATAGGCATGTCTACGCTGTAGTAAAATCCCGCCTATCCCTAGCATGCTTGCATCCGTGTGCAATTCTGTCTCAGCGGATGGTTCATAAATCGCTAATATTGGCCTATCAACAAGCCTATCCTTAAGTGCCCTAAAAGCTACCTCTTGTTCTTCAGCCCAAACCCAATCCATATCTTTCCTAAGCAGTATATTCAATGGGTGTGCCAAGGTTGCGAAGTTCCTAATGAACTTTCTGAAGTAGCCCACCAACCCAAGAAACTGTCTTACGGAATGTGAATCAGTCGGACAAGGAAAGTCTTTGACAGATTGAATTTTCTTATTACCAGGACGAACACCTGCAGCACTTATTTCATACCCTAAATAGATGATATGATTCTGAAGGAAATTACATTTCGCCAAGTTAAGGGTTAAATTAGCCTTCTCCAATAATTGCATCACTCTTTCAAACCTTTCCAAGCATTCTTCTACACTCTTTCCGTAAATGAGTACATCATCGATGTAAACCATTGCCTCCGTGAACCTAGCAGACCCTAGTACCCTATTCATCATCCGCTGGAAAACAGCGGGTGCATTCGCCAACCCGAATGGCATACGATTAAATTCGTACTGGCCATCTGGGGTGACGAATGACGTTAATGGTTTTGACTCTTCGGTTAACGGTACCTGGTAGTAACCGGAAGCCATGTCCAGAGTAATAAAGAATGCTTGATATAGATATAACCTGATAGTCGAGCAATCTCATCCTCAATAATCGGCATTGGGTACCGTTCTTTCACGGTTACAGAATTTAAGAGCCTATAATCGACACATAATCTCTGTTTGCCGTCCCTTTTGCGAACTAATATAATAGGACTTGCATATTCTGAAACAGATTCCCTTACGATTCCAGACTCTAACATTTCTCCTATCATCTCCCTTACTTCTTCTCGTTCCTTATGCGCTAATCTATACGGTCGATATACAACAGGACGATTACTACTAAGTTCGATATTCATCTCGGCCACACTCGTGCACCCTAGTTCCTTCAAAGTCGTCGCAAAACAATGTTTATACCTACAGAGTATATTAAACAATTGTTGTCGTTGGGACTCCTCAATTGTGTTACCTATTTTCACTTGACCAACATTAATAATATCGGGCTCGACATTTACATAATCTGCTGACGTGATTATACGATTAACTACCTGGATCTTAGTACCCCTTCCTATAACCACCGTCCCTCGTAATTGACAGATTTTTGTCAATGGCGTTATATAAACATATAGTAAACCGTCTTTAACTCGATATACTCCCCCATTCATTGTAAACTGTTGATGGGGCTTTCCCATAACTTTTCCGCTTAATAGAATATTTCCCTCTCGAATTGTATTAACGCGGGCCTTAACTACGGCTGGACCATATATGTCGATATCGGAAGCGACCACTACGGTAGCAGATGTATCATTGCCTAAATCTAATAGAGGAAAACTTAGTTCGTTATTACCATCAAAAAAAAATAATTCCTGCGCAGTTTTATACACGACGACATGAGATTGCTCTGTGAACGACTGTCCCACAAGCAAGGGTAAATCAAGGAGTTTATCCTCTACTACTTGACACAAAACGCGACCACTCACATCATCAATGTTCAATTCCACATCTACCCCACCTTTGGATTGTATTATGTCGTTTCCGAACCCTCTTAAAGGTATGGAAGGGCTTTTGTATGTAAGGCCTAGCGCTGAAGCTGCGGATTGCGTAATAAGCGTCACCTCGCTCCCGAAATCTATGAAAGTTTTTATAGGTACGTTGTTTATTTTACCTAGTTTGATGAATTTTGAATTTGATTCAGACGTTAAGATACGCATTGTCTTCAGGGGATTGTCAGGGTTTTTATAGTTACTCAACTTATCCGGACAATTTTCGATTTTATGACCAATTTTATTGCATTTATTGCATCGAATTATGGGCTTGGGACATCTGTAAAAATTATGTCCTTTCTCTTTGCAATTATAACAAACGAGTTGAGCGCGAATACGATTATTATTAGTGTTATCGGATCGAATTGTGATATTATTTGTTGTCTCTGAAGAAGAGAAAGAATGACCTTTAAAATTGGTGCGTCCAGAAGGTTGTGTTTCCTTGTTACACATGAGAAATTGTAATAGTTGTTCAGGTTGGGTACAACGTATCGCGTTGGCGCTAGACCTCATTGTTTTGTCGCTTAAGCCATGGATTATACATTCCACTGCACGCGTGCCTCCGATATCACAATGGTTCAAGAGGGCTAATTTTTCATAATAATAGAACTCAAGAGGTTCATTAAACCTACTTTTTCTCCTGAGCATGTCCTCCAAGGATTGGCCATAATTTTGTTCGAACGGAAAGGCATTCGTTAATTTTTGTTGCCACTCATTCCAGCTAAATAGTATAGAGTTTAAACTCTCGTACCAAGTTTTGGCCAATCCTTGTAGTTTCTGCATAGCAAAATGTATGACAGTCCTTTCGTCCCAGCCGAGACAGTGGCACATTCATTGACCTTTTTAAGCCAAATATCAATTCATTGACTCTTTGAAGAAGGATCGAAATTAGGTAATATATTCTTGTGGTTAATATTAGTGTTGTTATTAAGATTATGTATTGGAGATGTCACTGTTAACGGCTGAGATGTACACTTAATGTTACTAATAGTTTTTAAAATATTCACAATATTATGAGAGCTAAATGTTGAACTGTCTGACCGTTCATTCCGTGGTGTCGGCGGTGCGTTGTCAGCGGCAGCACTAGCTTCATGAGATCTCCGTACTGTAGGGCTGCGTTCACGAAGTAAGCTTCTCTCTCGTGCCCTTGACCCCTCCGCTCGTTGTTCTTCGACGCGCGGTAATTGACTCGTTAAGCACCGATTACCGGTGTACCTCGACGCCTAAGGCTGCGTTCCCGGCGTAGCTCACCCTCCAGAGCGCGTAGTCGCTCGCGATGTCGTTCCAACTCCTGTTCTAATTTTCGGACACTGTCGCGTCCCTGTGCTTTTGCGATTCAGAGTGCGCACGCGACTACGGCTCCGACTGCTTGATTCTACACCACGATCAGCTCCTCTGCAGGTAGGCGTCCTTAAGCGCCGCCACGGGGAGAGTTCACTTGCATGTTGCATCTTTATGCTGAAACTTGTAAACGAAATCTATGTAACTATTCAATTTTGCACATTATACAAAAGTAAGGTAATGACGGTACTTTAAAATTCACAATTGAAATATCTCGAAAACGGGGCATCTTAGCTCGAAAATAACCAAATTTCGATGCCCCCTTGGACCCACACGTATGGGCGGTAGTATGTTGTAGACCAATTAGTATCACTTTGGAATTGACTTTTGGAAATAACCTACAAAATCATGAAAAACCAGAACCACAAATTAAGGGATTCTACTGTTTATAAAAAATAATATTGAGCGGTTATAATATAAATGAACAATTAGCGGGTTAATGCCACTTCTGAAATGTAAGAAAATACTACTTACGTGAATTATTGGAAGTAATTATATTGTCAAATGAAACAAGGAAGTCGTTATATTTTGGTTACATGAAATACGTCCGTCTTCGATGTCATCTCCCAACTCCCGTTTTTTAAAAGTAGTGTTGCCAGTATATGAAACTCAATGTGCCAATAATCGACTAAGACAAATTAAGAATTTATTAATATTATTTTAAAACCTAACAAATTTATATGGCGCACAAAATTAACATAACAAGCAGGTACAGTTACGGTGCCATATCAATATATTACATTAAAAAATAAAATAATTTAAATGTGTCAGTTACCTATGTAAGCAGGTTATTACAATTACATTGTAAATAAACACATAAAAAATCAAAAGTGTTAACTAGCAAGCATATCTCTGCTTATCAGTACTAAATTCAATGATGGAATAGTAACATCTATCTGAAAGAAATAAACAAAGTTCCCTTAAAGGATCCAGACATTCTTTATTTGTTATTGCTGTTGGTATATTACACTATTATATATTGTTGCGGCCATTAAAAAATGCAAGATAATTTTAGGAATTTAATATATTTTATTTTTAGAGGGAAGTAATACGGGGGCGGCAGACTGTCCATGAGTACGAGATGATGCGCCGAACACCTCAAGGCGTGTCTATTTTTCAACTTTCTACGCCAATGCTACATACTAGGTACACACATAATGATACCAAAGAATGGGTTCATTTCTACATATTTTCAACTTTAACACATACAAAGTTACATCCGTGGTAACGGAGTGGCTACTACAGAAAGAATATGGCCTACACGGAGTCTTTGCTCACATACATGGTCTAGTAATCCAACATGAAGGGCAGTAATAGTCTTACTGTTCGTACATTAAAAATGCACATATATACGTACATAAGTTCCACAAACGTAAAATCGAGTAACAACACACTTCATTCCATTTACAATCAACATCAGGAAACAGCAGGAGCAGACATACATTTTCGCCGCGTAGAAAGAGAGGGGGATGTACGCCGCACCGGCGGAAGTCTACTCTCTCTCCGTCTTACGAATTATCGGTCACGTGTCCTGACGTGAGAAAAAAGTACACAACACCGCTAAAGAAGTTTTCACTTAGAAAACTTTAGATATCCCTAAGATCGGGCTTTTAAAATAATAAATAAGTACGTACCATATGGCCTTGTTTCAACCCAAGTATGGAGTACCTAGTGGAAAGTTCAGTAATGGAGAAACATCAATGGAGCATCGTTTTCTGTGTAGAATCAGTAACAGTCCTGGTGTCGTGCACAGCGAGGCCCCTGGGAAAAGTTCTGACCGGCGATGTCCCCTAGTTTAGATGATACCTATTTACTAGGTAGCCTTAAACTATAATAATAATAATAATTTAATTAATAATAATAATAACTGGCAACACCGTTAAGTCAACAAGTCACAATGCAACAATTTTCGCAATAATTTAATAATATAGTTTTTCCTACAAAAATACAAACTGCAACAAACGGAAACCATACAGAAAAGCTGAAATTATAAAAACCTTGATTATTTTGAAACAAATATGTAAATGAAAAACAATAAACCATAAAATTCGGAGGTGACAGACAGATGTCATGTCACCTCCAGTCAAAAAAACCAAAACGATACCTATGGATATAAAACCGTGAAATGTTGACGAGATCAGCGGCCGCACGACATGCACAACCACGAACACCGGACTCGTCGCTCAGCTCCGCCTCATCGCCGCCGGTACCCAGCCTCACTGCGAGCGCTGTGACGACACCGGCCGCGGTAGTTGCGTCGAGCTCGAGCGACGAGTATTTTTCTCCGCCCACGACGCCACCACCTGCTCGTCGACGGGGAAGACGCCGGCCGCCGGACGGTTTCGGACCTCGAGGCCCACCGGCCTCTGATAGTGTCCCAGCTCCCGGCGGAAGTGTATAGCGCATTAAATGGACACGATCTATCAATGAAAATGTCATGCACTCATAATATGGGGCTACAGAGGGAGGAAAAAACTTGACCGCGGACCGTGTTCGGATGCTCTCTCTTTTTTAGGTGCTTGAGCCAGCTGTCAACGTTTCGGCACAAAGATTATCGGATCAGGTACAACAGGGTTATCCAGCGTAATCATATGTTGGATGACACTGTACTTGATTGCCAGCCATGTGAAATGCAGAGTAGCCGAGTCATCGGTCACCAGTCGCAAACTGCGGTAGTACCACCGCAGTCAACAATCTATGCTGACGAGGGGAGTAATGATAGGGTTACAAATGTAAGAATCCAGTGCAATGAGGAATTAAGGAATGCTTTGGAGACTGCAATTCGGGAATATCAGTCCATATCGCCCGAATTTAGGCCACGCTTACCACGTTTACCCATGCATAACAAAAATAGGGCGCTGGTGGCGGCTCTGGATGCGCAGTCATCAAATTAGTTTGATGACTGCGAAAACGTCACCGATACCCATTCGATTCTCTACTGCGCAGCTGTAGCAGCCTGTCGTGTAGCTCACGTCAAATTTGCCAATAACTCTAGAGCTACACGACTGAAACCAGCTGTACCAGCTTGGCAGTGCATAATTGAACGCCGTATTGGTGGGGCCAGAGCACTCATCGGCAAACGAATCTGCTTCAGGGAGGGCAACACCCGTCCTAGAGTGAAGCACTTTGTGAAGCGGGCCTTCTTAGGTACTAATATCAGCTCTCAGGACTATATGGCTCGTGTCACATAGCGCATCGACATCCTGAAGCAGAAAGTATATGGATGGGCGAACCGTATTCGTCGATATAAGCGACGAGTGGAGCGATACACCCAGAATCGCTCTTTCCAAAGCAATGAAAGGTGGGTTTATAGGGGCTGGGAATAACCAGGCCAAGTTGTGGCTGACGCGTGCCTGCTGGGTGATGATGCCATGTGTTTCTTCTGGCGCAATATCTGGTCGGTGCATATCAGTCACACCGAAGGTAAGGGCTAGGGAAGTCGAGTGAGCCTGCGATCCAATACCTGAAATGAAAGCTATTACCATCAGCACCCAAGACATAGCTCGTGCAGTCCGTCCGTTGCCTAACTGGAAGTCTCCAGGGCCGGATGGGCCGCATAACTTTTGGGTTAAATGGATTACAAGGTCGCACGCTCGCTTGGCATCCCAGTTCCAGTCAGCCTTACAATCAGGGTCACTGCCCCGATTCCTAACGACGGGAATAACCCACCTGCTCCATAAATCAGGTAGTACCGCGGAACCCAAAAATTATAGACCAATCACGTATTTACCGACGGTTTATAAAGTTCTTACATCCGTTTTGAGAGCTAAAATTAACAAACATATTGATACCAACTCCATCATGTCTGCCTCTCAAATTCGATGTAGGACTGGGTCTCGCGGTACCAAGGAGCTATTTCTCATTGATATGGCCATTAGCCAACAGGTTCGTCGTTTCTGAAAGGATCTATCGACATGTTGGATAGATTAGAAGAAGGCCTATGACTTGGTGCCACATACATGGCTCATGAGGTTGCTGGAGTTGTATAAAGTAGATGCAACTCTGCGCACCTTCCTGATGACGTGTATGGGGCAATGGAGGACGGTCCTTCGCTATCCAGGATGTCGAACTATTCAGAGGAATAGCGAACCGATAAGGATCGAGCGAGGATATTTCAGGGCAACAGTTTGAGTCCACTTTGGTTTTGCTTAACCTTGAATCCTCTAAGCACACTGTTGGAGGATTCAGGTCTAGGTTATCGGCTGAGGAGAAGTGGTCAGGTTATATCGTAACTCCTCTAAATGGATGACCTAAAACTCTTTGCTCCCAACAATTTGCAACTGACAGAGCTACTGAAGATTACTGAAACTTTCAGTAGATCCATCAGGATGGAATTTGGTGCGGTCATGCATGTAAAACGAGGAGAGATTGTGGAATCCGTGGGAAACCAACTCTCGGGTTTTACAAACCTTAGAGCCCTCTCCGCATCCGAAACCTATAAGTATTTGGGTATGTCGGAAGCGTTGGGCATCAATGTTGCTGACATGAAGCAATCATTGAAGGAATGCTTCTTTAGCCGCCTGAAAAAAGAACTTAATAGTCTTCTATCAGGCGGAAACAAGGTGCGCGCCTTTAACGGTTGGGCCATGCCGGTTTTGATGTACTCTTTTGGCATATTAAACCAAACAGTCTTTCAAATATCACATTAAAAAGTTATTGTTACATGAACAACTTTTTGGAAAGTGAGAAAATAAGTTTTCCTTATCTTTCTTACTTTACTCACCTCAGCCTTGTGGTGCTTGGTATTGGATCTCCAGCAGCGCTGTGGCATGGCATTCGGCCTTGTTTGCCGGTACCGCTGGCAGCGTTACTCCTGTCCGCAGTCTGTGTATGT
>VKGM01014378.1:0-10025 GCA_007844875.1 Busseola fusca | reverse complement strand
TTCAGATAGTGAATATATGAATATTTTTGATTTATTTGTTGTAGTTTTATTGATATTAAATAAATCAATAAGAAACTGCGAAAATAATTTTAAAAATATAAGTTATAAAAGGATTTATAGGTATTTTGTTCTTGGGGTTTCGAGGGACCCCTCGCGACGAACCGCGTTATTAAAAACAGTGCGACGGGCCGAGGGTTAATGTACCTAACTCAATTTATAGTACATTAATTTGCACACCTCAGTAGGTTATAATACAATGTACCTTTTATACCTGTAACACCTTTTTTAACATGTATTATGCAAATAAAATTATTTGATTTGATTTGTATCGCGAGAATCGAATACAATGTATAAAAGTATCGATACTCCCTCGGAACCCTATTCGTAGACCGTAGTTTACATTCTTTTTGCATTAGCATGGAATTTAGTACCGCGTTCAGTATAAATTCTTACGATCATGTGTGTTATTGTGCAGGTCTAATGGTATACCATTTATGTTATCTACTTTATGTTTTTAGATGGCTGTTAATGGTTTTAATGTAGTTCTACGTACCTTCTTGATTATCTGTTATTGCCAAGGAAGTGCCTGTTGTGGCATTAACACCTTGAATCATGTTGCATATTCCGAAATGAATAAGGGTTTTGGAATTCAATTAAGAATTTCTTGTTTATTTTATACAAGTTAGTTTTTAATCAGTTTGTAAACTGTAACCATGAAATACAGTACATGATTCTGAACCCAAAAAAAAATGTATTACATACTGTTGGTATTGTATAGAACAACAAATTATTTCTGAAACTAGGAACGCATAGAAGCTGCTATTCCAAACAACAGCTCTAGTTTTCGACTAACTAACTAACAATTTCGGCTACTGTACACATCCGTTCGTGTATTTTTCAATATCAATGCTAAATCAGTATGTATTTCACAACCGGTCGCGGCTAACATTTAGTAACAGTTATGTCGCGATGTTGACTATCTCACCGAGTATATCTGGCTTACTGTTCACACGGAGGCTAACGGCCACCCACGCCACAATCGGGATTTGTGAATTTGCCTACATTACCTCAGATACCTCTTGGCCGAGCTCCATTTACTTTGACCCGTTTTATCAAACCAATCTAAGACTTATGACACCCAAGATAAAACTCAGTTTTAAACAATCATCAGTAAAGAAGAATGAAGTAGACATGTTGCGGTACTGTTTCCCCAGTGAAATGTGTTATTTAAGTACTGGTTTGCGTGCCGCGGAAATATCATATCGCCTAAATATTGGTATTGCGATCGTTTTGCAAACGCATTATGTAAGTTACTCCATTTTCGAGAGATTTAACGACATTTTTTAATGGGACTTTTAGTGCACGGGATAACAGTTTTGGCAGACACGTTATCGATTTTGTTCCCATCAAGTTTCCTATAATGAAATGCAATCCCCATTTGGTGCCATGTCGCTCGAGGCACGAACCGACTGTAGTGTTTGGTGACTCATTCTCACGCCGAAACTATAAACCGCCCGTTAATAGTCTACTAGCCTATTTTCAAGTAAGCCAACCTAAAGGACCAAGTCCATTAAGGTATAAAGCTGGTTGATTCCAGTAGAATTTGTACTACTGAAGATTTTGACTTCAGTTGCGAAATATATTCTAATACCGTATTGTTTTAGCTGAATATGTAAATGGATATATCCATTTATTACCAAGTTTTAATGTTCTACATACATATATCATGCGTGCATAATTGTGAGTGTAATACTATGGTTCAATTGTTCCGTTTGTTGAATGATTCTAATATTACTGTTGCTTGTCTATGAGACACGTTACAATCCCGCAGTCCCGCTATGCACGTTTTTATCCATAGATATGTGAAGTCTATAGTATCCACCAACCAGCACAGGGCCTGCGTGGTGGATTGCGAGCACGGCCCACTAGGTCGAGACCACCTACACAGAGATGAGGTTTGTGTCCCTGCAGTGGGAGTATTATAGGCTGATTATACAATGTCAAGCCACATTCATTACTATGGTGTATAAATAGCTATCTAAGAATCTCAAGTTTGATCAAATAATATGTATGGCACCCGTAACTGACGCTCCGTCTCCGCACTGCTGCGTTTTTACCGCGCATATAACGACAAATTTTAAATTCGTGCTATTTTCCAAGTGACAGAGTTTCGATTTTCCACCTAACTTACTATTTTGATATTCCGAGAGATTCGAAGCATAAAACCGCAAAGTAGACGAAGAGATTAAATTCCAATGATCAGTCAGGGTCATACGTATTTCTTCAGAAGTGTTTTTCAGATAGCCTTTAGTTTCTTTCACGGATTTTATAATGGTTTACCTGCCTTGTAAAAAGTTCAATAAAAAAAAATTCTTTGCTCGCGGATATTGGAACAATTAAAAACCCGTAGTGTTCAGACGAGTTCCGATGACCTCCAGGAACGTGAAGACAGCAAGAAGTATTCGCAGTAAATTTTTTGCTGCATGTTATTGGCGCCGAGCCGTTACGTTGTGCGAAACGGTACTAATTTGTTTAGAGCAAACCGCTACGATAATAGTAGATGAACTTGAAACAAAACTATCTGGCCACTGAAATAATACATAATAGCAAATAGTCTATGACTGAAGGTGAATTTTGAATAAAGTTGAACTTGAAATGTGATTCAAAACATGCGAACAATATGGGGAATGCTTTTTGCCCTGTAAGTGATTAATTCGTGGAACACAGACCATTAATGAATGATAAAATTATTACTTCTGTCTCGGGAGGCGGACTGTTTTGTCATGGCAAAATTGTCAGATGCCATAACTAAGAGCCTACTTGCAGTACATTTACTGCATAACTAATAATCTAATAACTAATTGAAATCGTCAGCGAATTGAACAGATGTCCTTAGTGTTCGATTACATTTCGTATCTCGATCTAATTAATGGCTACTTTTACTTGAAACATTGCCCAATGTTTTACAAAACATCGTCCAGTACTTCATTGCGATAAGTTTGTGGTTTCCATAAATACCTTTAATCTTTCATTTTGATGACAATGAACAATTTGCAACTGCAATTTGTAAATTTTTAGGGCTTTATTTCACTTCTTAAATTAAGCCCTAAAAATTGGTCGTCTGTAAAGTCTGTTTACGGACGATAGTTTTACGTGATAACGTCATAAGAAAACATTGATGAATAGGTTGTGCGTTGCAGTTCTTCTACTCGGACGCATTGACCGATGGAGTGGAAGAGAGATAGATAGCGTTCCCTGCTCTCGCTTGCACGCTCGGCTTAGGCGGAACGCGACAATGAGTCATGCTTTTTCGTGAGTGCAGCCGGCGTTCATCGATTTATAAGACGTTATCACTTCAAAAATTACGTATCAAGAAGACCCCTCTTCCTAAAGGATTTCGGAACGGGACGGGTAAATTCAATGAAGTAAAATGGCTAACTAAAGCACATCAAAGTGCTGCTGCCTTTCATGTTTACATAATCCATACTTCTAACGCCCACGCAAAAATAAATGAAGATCCTAGTATTCGGGACACGCGAAATTCATGCTAGCCCAGCGTAAGTAATGGATCGTTTAGTTTTAGGATAGGTTTCAGAATAGTTTCATGTGAAATATGTAATATGTAATTGTTTATTTTTAAATAGGTCCTCCCGGATCGGTAGGACCTAAAGAAGATGGCTAGGGTAAACAGTATGCGGAAAGCGGTGTACAGGGTGTTCTGGCGCAGTCTGGGATAGACCTATTATTGTTTGATTGACATAGGTATACTCAAACAGAATGATGTGACATTGAGTGCTAATAAAATCAAATAAACCAGCCGATCGATTCTGTAAAAATTTCACCGTGAAAATTTAAGTGAAGTGTGTGTATCATTAGTTGGAATGACAGCTCACTTCACGCTCACATCACCTAAGCTTTCACGGTGAGATGTTTACAGAATCGCACTGCTGCTCAATCAAGCTTCAAATCATTTGCATTCCAGAACCGTATCTGATGTAATATAACAATTAAGCATTAGAGAAATATCTATGCATATTAAGGTATCGGTTGACTTACTAATATAATTGCCCGTGTTAATTCATGATAAAAGAAAATATATCTTTGAATTCTGAGCTCTTATTACTAACAACGAAAATTCAAAGCGCCAAAAATTTCTAAATGAATGTTGTATTTATAAAAGTCCCGTGTAATAATTAAAACGTGTCCGGTGTAGGTTTGCCCCTTAATCTTTTCTCTTAATTACATCGCTCTTGTTTTTATATCGTCGTGGTACCTTGCCGCGTAAGCCATTCGCGATAAAAGCGGACATTTCGCGTTGGGAGAAAAAAAAATACCATTGTTTTATTGGTTCTTTTATCCGCATGTTGTATTTTTGTCCTTTGCACGGACTAGCGATTAAGTTATTAAGATGGATTCATGTTGAGCTGCTGTTAAATACGTTTTAACTATTCAAGGCGATTTTATTTTTAAAGGAACTTTTATGTTATAAACTAGTGCTTGGCCGCGATCCTGCCAGATGGTATGCAGTGATGCAATCGTTGATGGTAAAGCGCACTAGTTTATTATGAGCCTATTCACTCTAGCCTTGAAGACACTTAAATTGAAATCAGGCGGGAAGACCGCCGCAGGCAAATTGTTCCAGTCCTTCGATGTACGAGGAAAAACGCTTCGTCCGGGTCGTAGTGGTGTCAACAACGGAAGCACGTAAGAGTGGATGCTCGCCGTACGACGGGTCGTCCGATGATGGAACGGTGATGGCGGTGGCGGTGTTTCTGTAAATTCCCTTCTCGTACATTGAATATCATTGTGAGTCCATATAACATTCTACTTACTAACTTAATACTGTTACTGTTGTTGTACTGTTCTTGTTTTGGCAAGGGAAGGTGGGTGGTTCTATTCCATTTACATAAATTCATTTGCTAGATAAACAGAAACAAATAACATATTTATGTGTACAGATTTAATGTGCATACGTAACTGTTTTGAAAACTTGAGATTAGCCAATAAATATACCTTATTATCAATTGTCGCCAATGCAAACAGTTGATAGCTATTAACGTTTGCGTATTGAACGGTTCTGCTCCTATTTTGCGTTAGGATTACATCTATATAAATTTAAAAAAAACGGATTTAAAACTTTGTGAAGACCACAACACTCGATCCAATACCCCTACTCTTATTTTGGTTCCCGCTAATCCTGCTGTAATCGCGTTCCCCATCATTTTACATGGAAATAGAAATTCTCGTTTATGTGCACACTTTAAAGATAATCTACTTTCGGACAGCGAATGTAGTGAGACCCGGATCACCGAATTTATTCATCGATTTCCCCCATTAGCTTGGCGTTGCGTCGCAGCCGCTTGGATGGCGGTTGGCGCCGAGGTTGCAAATTTCACGGCGCCCCTGCCTCGTTCCTCTTGGCTTGTTTGCGAAAATGTCACGTCGCTGAGTGTACCCGTCCCCCCCTCACCACACCCTGCCCCGCACTCCCCAGCGAGCTCGACGACCGCGACGTGTTCTTCTATTGGTAACCTGACTCCGCTTTGTGAGTGGAGACGCGCGGTGGTTGAATACGTGCACCACAAACTTATAGGTACATAGTTCCACTGTTCCCAACATTTCTAATGGTGTTCTGCCCATAAACACGAGATCACGGTTCCGTCCGATGTTACGCAGCCGTTAAAGTAGAAAATGGTAACTTTATAGGCAGACTGAATTTTTCTTATCCACTTTCAATAACTCCCCCTGTTTACAATTTTTTGAAGGTATGTTATTTTTATAAAGACTTTCGTATTAAGTTCGCAGCAGGGTCAAGGGAACAGAAGATGAATGTGGAAAATGTAAAGGGAATATTCTAATCAATTTCTATCTGGTTTTGCTTACCTACATCGTTTTTAGAACGATTTGTATTTAGTTTATCAAAATGAGTTAAAAAGTTGCCGAACGAGCCCTTTTATCCTCGAGATTTCGTTATGTTAAAGCTTCTTCTTATATGAGACTAATGTCGTTTTATTTTCAAGGGAACAGTAAAAGCCTGTACCACATTTTCCCCAAAACTACCTACGGCGCCTCGCCCTAAAAGCCATCGAGCGAAGGCAGTCATGTCACTCAAAGCCTCCAAATTCCTCACACAGTGATATTTCCGAAAGGGGATTGCCGTGAAAGATGTCGCGTTCGGCTCCTGCTATTTTATTTGAGGATTTCTACCTTCGGGAAATACAGACGACTGATCGCATTGCGTGGTCACTGAAACCTTTTTTACAATTTCAAGTTCTATAAATGATTTAAATACTTATTTGCGTGGGTATCGAATGACATAAAGTACAGCACGTTTGGAATTAATCTGTTTATGTCGACGTGCTTGGATTTACACACAATGGCAGCTCGGGCACGTTTGCGTGTGTAAACGATGAAATATTAGTTAAGTACTCATTGGATCGGGCGGCGTGGTTATCGAATGACCGTGGTCAGCGCGCGCATGCTCCACATTGCTACCATTTAAATTTTAAGCTTGTTAGTCGGCCCTAAAACTCTGCTATTCTTTTGTGGCAACTAGGTCTAAGCTCCCTTTGAAACGTCCAATGCCAAAAAGCGTCCGTGCGGACTCTCGACCCTCGTCGG
The DNA here is from genome assembly GCA_007844875.1 of Busseola fusca. Lineage (NCBI taxonomy): Eukaryota > Metazoa > Arthropoda > Insecta > Lepidoptera > Noctuidae > Busseola > Busseola fusca. The sequence goes on along the minus strand of VKGM01014378.1, from coordinate 3,404 downwards.
AAACTGCCCTATCTCTGACGGGCAGCGGCTTGCGGATTATCAAACTTAAATCGAGCTTCCTTCCGCAATACGTACATTGCATCAAAGTCTTGGAAATTGGAATACCGATGATGTTCTGTAGTTTTCGATTACTTAATGTTTTATGTATTAACAGGTTGATTGAATTCGTAAAGCGGGGATATTGAGAAATCTCTTAGCGAAGCTCACTGTCACGCACGTGTTACCTAACACGCCCGAATGGCGGTAGCGGTTCGATTACACGTTATAATTTACGCCTCCCTTTTGTTTTTGCATTAATGTCATGTTTGTTTGTTACATCTTAATAACAATGGTACTTTACGTTGATGAAAAGTATCTAAGGGGGAATAACGGTATTCATTTGTTAGATTATTATACTCAGGCGTGGTGAGCGGAGTCGAGGGGCGTTCATAAGCACGATACGCTCCGGTTCCTTATCTCGATGTGCAATTCTTTGTTTGCTGTGTACGCAATTTCCCAAACGGCGTCGAGTCGGGTGAGATAAACCGCACAAGGCCTAGCCTCGCTTGGAGATGACAGATATCTTGTGCGTAGTTGGGAGCCTCGCCTTGCCGCCTCACCGCCGAGCCAGCAATATATTTCCTCGAAGCGTGTCGCCTCGCCTCTTCGGTCGCTACTGCGCCCGCTGAAATATGATTTGGATTATGAAATATGACGGCAACATTCCCTGGATAGGCGTTTACCAATTTATTCGCCGTTACGGCTACAAAGTAGTGTGAAATTTTTTTTATGCTAAATATTTCATGCTACAACATTCTTCACGCTTTTTTGCTTGTAATTATATCAGTGACTTCCAGTTGGCTAAGCATGTAACTGATGGAATATTTTTTCTATAGTAACAATACGCAGGTTGGTCGCAACTCGCAGGTGTGCGGGTGTGGTGACCAGAACGGCAGGTGCGCTTCGTCCTCGTCGACTATTTGCTCTGTTTATTTTTCATTTCTCGTTGTTTCGTGTTTGCCCAGTCGCTTATCTACTGTTTTATGGCTCCGTTATTCACTGTACTACTGGGTACTATAATTAAACTAATTTGTTCGCGAACAGTGACTAAACTTTTACACACAAATTGCCCTACATTGTAAAAACACGACCCTGTTAATCTACATTTATACATAAAAATCAATGTTTGTAATCTAAGCGTTCCGAAACCATTGATCAGATTGTGATGAAACTTTGGTAGGGTATTCTGAGGACGACCGTGGAGGTTCCTACGTTGCATTGCCGGATTCAGGTAATGAATTATATTAGCTAATGAGGCAATACAATATACTTACATTCAAAACATAAAAATAATAGAAATCGAATTCACTAAAATCTGCCCTTAACTGTTTCTGGCGGTAACGCTTGCTCTATTGCTATATAGGATGGAATTGGCTAACCTTTGCACCATGCACGAGCCGGAGCGGGAGTGAAGGAGTTTGTTCCTATCTCACTAATGATGAGCTTCTTGGTCTCCCATGAGATATTGGATTTCTTTCTCTACAAGTAAGAATTATAATTGACTAACTTTCGAGTAGTCGAAAGTTTATATTATACAATCAAATTATTTATCTCAGTTCTAGCCTGTAATGGCACGTCGGTCTGTATGTAAATGCAACGTCCGCTCGAGGGTACCACGGTCCGCACGCCGATGTCCGATGAGGAACGTCAGTATCGTTATCACGGGCCACGATGGTTTACAATGGGCCACGATGGCTTGACACAGTAATTGTTACGTTCTCTTTTTACCCTGTACCACGCGACATGGAAATCCTATTAGTTAGCTACATGGTTAATAGTACAAAACTTGTACCATTTATTCTGTGGTAAAAGATCAATTTGACCAACGAATTTGTCGACAGTTCTAATTTGTGAACAGATTTCGAATTTGGATGCCCATAAATTAACTGTCTCGTTATAGCTATACTATTTTTATATACCTTTATTCATGTTTCAGCTTCTAATTACACGCTGTCAAATGCCATTACATGTTTTTAATTAATTCATTCTAGAATATCAAGATTCATGATATTAATTACGTCTATCGCTTGTAGAGATTAATGAACTGAAGACCTTTAAAAGCTTTTGTATTAACCATTTTTCCTCGCTGAATAATTTGTAATGTGTGGTAGTATATCACCCACGTGTTACAATATGTTTAGGTTCTCCATTGTGTTGCTTGGCAGACGTTTTATCTAAACCATCTATCCGCCATATGCAAACCAGCTGACTAACCTAAATATCTAACAATAACTTAGTTCGTACCTCACTCATTGACGCAAATGTCGACGCCCGGTAGCTGTTGACCCCGTTATTAATCACTATAATGACGACATTTTTTGCTACCAGCCAAATAGAATGACCGTGACCGGTTTTCACCTAACGCTTAGATAATAATAATCGTAAGCTAAACAAAATGTAAGACAAAACAGTCGATTGTTGAGAAGACAAGTTATGTCGCACGTCGGTTATTAAATATCCAAGTGGGCGACAATTGATTGAAGCACAATATGTCGCAACTTCGCGAGAAGTTTGCCGATTTTCCACATAATTAGTAACTGGATCAGAATGATTAATTCATTGTGAAGTCGCTATTTGCGTTCGGATTAAATATTCTGTGTTGTGTTCATGTATTCGCGAGTCTAGCGTGGGAGCGTTACTATGATTTGTTTACACCGGTCGAGTAGGTGCGACGTGCGATCAGCTGGGCGCGTGACGTCAAGAAGGCGTGCGTCGGAGCAAGCGCGGGCGTCATTGTGACGTTTACGTCTTGCCCACTACAGCTTTGTCAATCGTAATAAAATCGCAATTGAGCCGTTCATTGCTCTGTGTTGTTCTATACACTTTTATTCTATCACATTTTAGATACTGGTAATGTTTGGTTTTGAAACAGGATTTACTATCTACACAGTTCTAATAGCGTTACTTTATTGCCCACATTCTCGTTGAACGTATTTAAACTGTGTTGTTTAGTAATTCAACACCCTAATTGCGTAACCACTGTCAATCACAATCTGAATCATATGGAAGTACCTATGTATAAGTATGCTAACTTATCCATTGCTTCATATTTTCGAAAAATGTGTCTACTCAACAACGTAAATAACGGAATGAATGTTGTTGAACTGTCAAAATGAAACCCATTCCTACTGTTAAGTGTGTTATATAATTACCCCGCTGATGCCTTAATCAATCTGATTGGGATGTTATGATTGTAATTTCACACATCAAGGTAGATAATAATTTTACTTACGGGTGTAAGGCTAGAGTGAATAGGCTCATAATAAACTAGTGCGCTTCACCATCAACGATCGCATCACTGCTTACCATCAGGCGGGATCGCGGTCAAGCACTAGTTTATAACAAATAAAAAAAAAAAAAAAAAA
>VKGM01014377.1:0-10026 GCA_007844875.1 Busseola fusca | reverse complement strand
CAATTATTTACACACAATGATCACTGTATCACAACAAAACTAAAAATATCTATGTATACGATAAGTAATCCACAGCGCAAACAAACGTAATGATTTATTTACAAGAAACAAATGACGATCACAACAAACGCGGTTACTGTTGCGTGCAAACGACACGCACCATTTGCCGGCCCCGCCTAATTTCTTTCTTGTCGCAACTTGTATGACATCCGCATTGATTATTGCGGATGCGAATATTCGCAACATCCCTACTATGTACATGCAGCATATCAAAATATAGAACGTGGGAAGACAAAATCCCAAAATTATAAAAGTACAACAAACAGAAACATAAAAAAAAACTTGACTACTTCAAGAAGTCTGAACCACGAGGCTGGATGAAAAGTGAACTGTGTTCTTTTTAGGATACCTGCGTAATACCTGATTAAAAACAAAAACTTGTAAAGCCATGTATTACCTGTCCTCCTCTCCCTCAAGCAGCGCACGATACGTAGCGATCTCGTAGTCGAGCGAGATCTTGATGTCCATGAGCGTGGCGTACTCCCGCAGCTGTGCCGCCATCTCGTCGCGCAACCTCGCCAGCTCCTGTTCCAGCGACGCCAGGTCCTCGGCGTGACGCGCGCGCTCCGTCTCCAGCTGACGCTCCAGTTCGCGGCAGCGGTTCTGTATAATAAGTGTTTTCTTATGTCAGTAGAGCGTTTTTTTTTTATTTATTTTGTGTACAAAACATTTAAATGTTTGTTGTTTTGTGTATATTTCAATAAAAGACACCCTTAAAGAGTTAAGGTACATTTTAGTTTAGTGGAACTTTTGTAACGAACGCTACACATGTTTTTAGTTATAATGGTGACCTGAATAAAATATTTATAGATTGCATCAAAACAAAACATGTTGTAATAAGTAAAAAATGATTAGTAATCCTTATGATAATCTATCACAACCTTCGGGAACTCCTATCACCTCTCATTTATTATAGTATTGATATCTTTGAAGCCAAACAAAATAATACTTAAAAAAAAATACGCAAAAACACTATTCTTCAAGCCTTCAAGAGACAAGACCAGCAATTACTGTGTTTAATCTAAAGAAACTGATGTTTTATTGGCATTATCCAACCACTTATTAGGCAGTTTTTATTCAGCTAAAACAAAAAATTGATACCAATCACTTCAGCACTTACGCTTAGCGCCGCGTTCTTGTTTTCCAGATCGTTGAGCGTAGCATTGAGGCTGTCGATGCGTGTGCGCATGGTGCGCAGCTCCTCTACGGCGACGGTGGCGGCCGTGCTGTTGCGGTTTGCCGCATTATGCAGATTCTTCATCTAGAGAAATTATGTATTATATTAAATTATATTAAAATATTTAACCCAGGTAGATAGCAATTGTGTGAGCTACACAAGAATGAGTTTAACATACTTAAAAATAAATTCGACGCCATGAAGGTTTTTTTTTCTCTCAAGGTTAAACACCTACATACATATAATCACGCCTTTTTCCTCTGAAGGTAGGCAAAAACTACAGACCGCCAACTGCTATGATCCTTACATACTCCCTTAAATTCGCGAAAAAATCCTGCATTCATTACACTAAAGCTGCTTGTCTGGTATATTTACCTTGTTTTCATAGAGAGCTTCAATTTCATCGCGATTGGCCTTGATGTTGGCTTCCTGTTGTTCGCGCAGCTCTTGCAGACTCTGTTGCAGCTTAGCTTCGTATTGCTGGGCTAGACGGCCATCTATAATAAAAACAGTTTTAGAACTTTGCTTATAAATTTATTCATGATTTATTTTCTGTAAGTCAATTCAAATATTTTTTTGTATAAATAGTAGAAACCGAATTACAGGAAATTACAAAAAGGGTTCAAATAGTAAGTAAGAAAGAAAATAATTATTTGAAATGATTAATTGCAAATGGTTCATGATTAACATGACAAAATATGCAAAAGCTAAAATCAAGTAACTATATATTTCTCGTAGTGTAGGTGGAAGATTGCCTTGCTTGCAAAAAAGTAACTCAGTATTTGTATTTGCAGTAAACAATCATGGTTGATGCCCAAGAATTGGCAGTTGCTTAAAGACGCAGACTCACCAATTTCGGTGATTTCAACCTGGCGCCTTGTGCGCGTCTCCTGCAACTCCTGCTGGAACACCTGGTCCTTGAAAGACAGCTCCTCGCGCAAACTCTGTACGGTGTTTTCCATGTCGATGCGGCATAGCATCTCTTCTTCCAAGGTCTTGCGCGTATCGGCGTATATCTTGCGCAACTTCTCCAATTCCTTGGCCAGCTCCTGTAAAAATAATGTGCATTAGACATCATAGTTTCCAGAAAACATGATATAACTAGCCTTTTATAATGAATGTTTTTGCTTTATAAGGAAATACATAGCAACATCAGTCAGGGAGTAATTTAAGTATCAAGGAAAAATAGTAACTCTTTGACCTAGGTACTGCATTTACTTATATTCCATGATCTATTTGTACTTACTGATAATAATGTTGTTACACGCGGGATTGTGGTTCATGACATCCGCTTATTAACGCTTTGTACTTTTAGTAATAACATGCTTGCAAACAGCATGTGATGTGCAATTGAGGTGAAATTCAATTATAAAACTGTGGTCAAAAGTTTACGAACCCTGGCTTCATCTTGAGCCTTCTTCTTATCAGCGAGAGCTGTGTTGTACTTGTTGCTTTCCTCAGTGTAGCGGGTCTCGTAGTGACGCGCCAAGTTCTCTGCTTGTTGACAATCTTTGGTCTTTTTGTCCAAGCTGAAAATAAATTATATTTCGTTTATTCGTTCGTAAGGTACGATGATATCATTTTTTATCAAGTACCTGGAAGATGAAGGTCTTAATGACATACCATGACAATAAAAGCGTGTGTATTTTGTCAACGCCTTAGTATGTAAATAAGCAAACATTCCATTCACATAATTAGAGGGACAAGTTATTGAAAACACGAAACCGTGACATCAGAAACGAGGTAATCCTCAGAAATAAAGCTGCGTTTCCATGCGCAGTGTTGCGCAACGCACACGGAATGTTTTTGTAAACACGCTACTATCCGGTTCCCGCGTGTTCATGTCGTCGCCGTGAATAACCATTTTATAATGTATACGTCGCGTCGGTTATTTGAGGCTTGTGTTTCCCGCCCATCACGATACAACGTCGTTTGGCGTCGCGGGTACATGATAAACCTTGGCCAATTTAAAAATTAAGCAAATTATGAGTCTTTTAATTTAATGCGATAAGGAACGATAATTTATTGTCTCAAACCAATTGTTAAAGTGGAACGGAAATGCACGACAGATAACTTTAACGAAATACCGCCATCTTTTTGTGTAGGTATTATTGATGCAACTTCAAAAATTGCTTACGGCAGATTTTTTATTTAGAAATGACCAGAATATGACACAGACATGACGTCATTTTCGTCATTCAGGATACATAATACCTACCACTGATATTTACAGAAGACCGAGGTCAATAACTAAAATAACGATTACGTGCTTATTCCCCCGCCCGCGCCCTGCCGAAGTTATAATGATCAAACGAATAAATTAAGCCATGGCAACGTTTGTGTTTTCGTAGCTTTATATTTTTGTCATGGTTAGGTATTTGGATCACTGTATCAACATTCTGTACTGTAACTATAACAAGTCGAATTAGTCGGATGTCTACGAGAGCGGTACTGTCGTCGGCGCCTAAAGTTTGGAATCTATTTTGGTATACACCCAAACATCTATAAATATATATATTTTTAAGTGACCTAGTTTTTGAAAGGAATAAGACATTCTGAAAAAATATCTCCAGAAATTAAATTTGAATCTATTATAATTTAAGCACGTGTCTAACGTCGCAATTAGCGATGCGGGAGGCCTATTAAAATAAAGCAATTTTAATTCAAGAAAAGCTTGAAGTAGTAAACAGTGTGACTAACAGTAATATCGATGGACATATTTACAAGATGTCGTCAGAAATATTATTAAGTCCAGTTTCGATTCAAAGAAGGCTGTATTGATGTCATAGCTCTACGTTTATGTATGACGGTTACGTCATTGGCAGTGCTTTGAACAAGTGAATAAGCAGAAAACGCTAACTTTTGAGTTATATTTATCTATAGAACAATAATCTGATTGAATACCTATTTCATGAAATCATGACCATTGAGGCCAATTTCAACTCAATGAGTTGAAATTGCTGATTCTAATAATTATAATTCTCTAAAGTCATATTTGTTACGGTCGCAAATCATATTTCTAGCAACATACAACCTGGGGCCTTATTCTGCTATTAAAATGGTTATCATTGATCTTATAATAGTTGATTTTGAAAATTTTTGTTTGTCGTAGGTAGATTACAAAACTTGTCAAAATCAAGTTTTGTGATCAATGTCATTGTGACACTATTGTAATAGCAGAATAAGGCCCCTGGCAAATTGCAAAAAACTAAAGAAAATTGAACTTCGCGGGCTACCCCGCAGCTTTCGCCTTAAATATAGTTTGTCAAAGGTATCATGCTTTCATGTGTTGTATTTTACTAGATTACATCGTTGTAAAAGCGCGTTAAGCTCACATTGTGTGGGCAGCGCGTCGTATGTCGCCGCGTCGCGTCGCGTCGTATGCGTGTAGCTGACGTAACTTGCCAGGGTCAACAGCCGTGGCCTTTAAAGTTAATCGGTATGCCTGGGCGGAAACTTGATCGAACACTAAATAGCCTCTGATTTTAGAAAACTAATACAGGAACATTTATGGCACACAGATGCTTTGTCTAGGTATATCTATGCCATGTTTTGCTGCTATATCTTTCGTAGAATGGTTGGTGTGGGCCAGTGTGGGTTCACCTAGAATCTATACAGATTTTGAGGGGACTTAGTCTACTTTTATTTCAGAAAATTAACTAGGGCACCGGATCCAACATGTATTCCGACGCGCACGCGAACGAAGTCGCAGGCAAAGCCAGTTTCTAATAAATTCGGTAAAAAAAAATATGTGTGATTCTACTTTTGTTTCTGTGGATATTTATTTTTTCTTTAATGTATTGACAAAACAATTTACATTGTGTTGAATATTTACACAGGACATAAAAGAACAGCCTCTTTTTCAACTTGACAGTGTGTTGTTTGTTACCTAGATAATTTCTAGTTAGTGTATCTTTATCTTTACAGAATTAAACGATTTTATAATATTTAACTGATAAGTGATAAGATAAAATTCCGTTTAAAACGACAATATGAAAGCAAGTGAAATGTTTGTTTTCACATTGAGGAGAGCTCCCTGACCCAGTTGCAAAATTTGCGTGCGTCAAGGTCGTGGAATCGTACCCTGGCGATACTATCATATTTGGTGCTGTATAAAACACGATGTACTAAAAATAGGTCATCATAAAATTGTTACTAATATTATAAATTCGAAAGTACATGGTCTTTCTTTTACCTTTTCAAGTCTTAACAACAGATTTCGATGTAATTAAGTACACAGGATGACCATGACCTGAGTAGGAACATAGGATACTTTTTATCATGGTAGTACATTCCCGTGGGATAATATACTAACTATATTTTTAAAATAAGTATGTGTAATGTAAGGCCACCTATTAGATTTTCTTTAGTAGAGCATATAACTACTCTAATAGTTCTGAATGATTATTAAGTAGTTCTCCGTAGTACCCCTTGCCCATTCCAGTTATCCTCTACTACCACTAACCTTAATCAAAGAGTATAAATTGTATGTACAGGCGAGCATTAAGGCTCAAGGTTGACTGGAAATATTTGACAGTTTCGGGTAGCTAGACCTGCTTTCGTCCTACATTTTTTTATTATACAATAGTAAGTAAATGCTAGTAGACTAAACTATTCTTAAACCTGAGCATTAACTGTTTCAATGTAAATTAAGCTCAAGTAATAATAATAATATATTATAATATAACATAATATTTTAATTTTCACATCAAATTTCCTATTTGCCATTGCTATGTTTAGGAGTACTGATCCAATTTTTGTTGAGTGTTAAAAGTAAATTATTGATATTGCTGTCTAGACTAAAAATTTCAGTGATCAAGCTCTGACTATGCTCAACTCAAGGTATAACAATTCTTAAACCTTTTTGCTGTACTAAGCTGTAATGTATAAGTGTGACCTCTACACTTGATACTAACATTGATATTGTCTACCAAAACTGGCAAACAGAGTCAAGGTGAACTAAAAAGACATCCATATGGTGATAATGAATGTCTCTCTCTGACAATGTAAATAAGTGTTGCACTTTAGTGATGGATTATCAATAATGAATTTAAAGGATTTTAGGTATTGTATTAATACAAATATTTTCATTCAATATACTACAAGAAACTGAACATTAATCCATGATAATCTTTATAACCTTTGTCAAGGTGCACAAAATTATCATAAACATTATTATAAATGATTATTTATTTATGATAGTAAAACATGGACTATTTCAATGATTTTCTAAAAACTAGCCTTTCCTAGTCTAGTTCTGAAATAGTGAACTTAATAACTAAATCAACGCAGCAAGTGTGGTGTGTGTATAAATCATCAAAGCACATTATAAAATTAAATTTTAAGATGAGACAATTTCACCTTGACACAAAATGATTGCTATCTAGGCCACTTCCTAAGACTTATACATTTTGTAGGCAACATTTATTATTTGAGTTATTACTATAATAAAATCGGTATTTGAAGACCAACATATTGCAAGGTTAAGTCTACTTAGCGTGCAGGTATTAGTTCTAGAAATTGAGGAATTCATACAAAATGAAAATACTGCTTAAAAAAAAGTGGTTGACATTGTGTTATTTGCAGTCAGCCATTACTTAAGCTAGCTTGTAATTTTTGCAATCTGCAATGACCACTTGAGTTGTACTAGTGCATTATAGAGCTATTTTTAGCAGTACTATGCCAACATTGATAGTATTGAAACCAACAATTTTTTGTTGTTATCATGAACCGCACTTGTTTATAAACATATAAACAAGTGAGGTTCTTTCATATAAACAAGAGTTTTGTTGGCTTGTGCAGCATTTGTTACTGCTAAATAACTTCTCTACATTAAATACCATCCCATTTTTTGTGTAATACTTGTGAAAGTCAATGCTATTTCAGTGTACCTGGGAATCATTAACAAAATACTAGCTGCACACAAGAAATTGGATATAAATCACAAAATCAACTTTATTATCTTTTGGATAGAAACAAAATGTGTTGTTTATAAACAAATTAGTACAAATTGCGACATCACCGTGAGTTTGAAAGCATACTTATATTGTTATACCTAGGAATGTGATTAGTTTGGTTAAATCGGGCTATGATGTCACTGTGTCGTAAAAGCGAGGTCGGCCGCGCTCGTCGTCACACCGCACCCGCTGAGAAACTCCGCCGATGACGTAAACTTGCTATGCTAAGGTTAGCCGGAAGAACTTGCTTCCACATGCACTACACTTATTTATAACGGCATAATTGACAATTAAGTATTGTAAAGGGTTACTACTTACCGCTTTTTCAAATCATCATTTTCCTCATATAACCTCTTCAGGTCAATTTCTAATTTAGCTTTCTCACGCGATGTATCGTCTAAGAGCTTTCGGGCATCTTGTAATTCATGCTCATACATTCCCTTGATATTGGAAACCTCGCGTGTGACCACCTCCTGTGTAGTTTGAATCTCACGGCGTAAACCAGAATTCTCACTTTCCAACTGTCTGACTTTATCGATGTAAGCCGCCAAACGGTCATTGAGATTCTGTAGAGCTTCTTTCTCTTGATGACGGGTGTGTCGTGTAGGGCTCAGGGGGCTATTCGGCCGGCCGGCTGAACTTGAAGGGCGGCTTCCCACAGGAGTGCTAGACTGCTGCGGGCTCTGCACTGATGACACCACACTTATATTTGAAGACGACGAAGATACAGTTTTTTTCGCTTTTGACGACATTGTAATGTTCTTTTTCTGTCACAATAAATAGAACCAACACAAAATAAGTTACTGCACACGAGCGTACACTCCTTCAGCCAAGCGAAGAGCTCACGAAAAGCAAGCTAACGCTCAACGCGCCAATCAAAATGCAATAAGCCCAAGCTTGTGTGGTCACGTGACCGTTGACTCATAACAAATGTTGCCAGGTTTTTATTAAATAATAATCAAAGATAAAATAGGGTAACAATACTGGTTTTGGTTGAGTAGCGCCACACACTCTCTGTTTTCATTCTTTATCATTTTGCCAGTCCCGCCATCATGGCCCAGCTACACCAAAGAGTATAAAAATATATGAGCTACACTCTCCTCCTTGACGGTGGAGAAGACCGATTTATTTTTATTATTAGGGAAAACAAACAATGACACATTACATTTTATAGGAAGAAATACAAAAGGATACAGGCCAATTGTAACCAACATATATTCCACGGAATACAAATGAAACCGATGGAGCTTAAGCGCTTTGAACATTTAGGGGATGCTTGCGTCCGTAGGTTCTACTTAAGTTTTTATGAACACCCTACACGTCTCCCCTGGGTAGTGCTAAACGAACAATAATAACGGTGGTAAGCCATAACATCAGCTGCCGGCTTAAAAGTTACCACCAACCAAACAAAGCCATGCCGCCAAGCGATCCGTCGTGTACATGTGGCATGATGTCTGGTGAAGCCGCACGGAGGACTGGTCTGAGCAGTTGTGTTGCGATGCCTGCCGGGTATGATGCGCCAGTTGTTGTTGTGTTGAGTGTTTGGTCGTGGAGGGTAGTGGGATCCGAAGCACGGTACTCCGCTGGCCGACCGCAGGTAGTTGGGGGCCGAAGTAGTGTGCCAGCCACACACGAAAGGCTGCCCCGCCCACTGCGGAAAATCCCAATCCCCCATCGTGCCGGTTGGCGACCGGACCCGATGGCGATCCCTGGGGGGGTTCGGGTGTCCCCGCAGACTCCAGACCAACTCTCCTCTGGCGCAGCAATACTGTTCGTGTTGTTGGGTTCAATATCGCATCACCTAGCTCAACTGCCGTCTTCCGTCCTATTCACTCTTTATTGTTTTCATGAAAGGTCCAACAAAGGAAAGTAAGTGTCCACAGCGGAACCACATCCTCTCTTTCCGAGTGTAGCTCTCAAATATTTGAGGTCTGCACTCAAATCTCGATGCAGTCCAACACCATCTTGAGGCTGACAAACCACACTTACTTTTCGTGACGGAGACCCAGATTAGATGTCCGTCAGATGCGGTGCACCTCAACTACACGGGATACTCATTGGAGCAGCATTTCCTGCAGCGTGCTGGAGCCTGTGTGTATGCCCGCAATGACATCTACTGCCAGCGTCTCCGTCACCTTGAAGACCCTAACTTCTCGTCCTTGTGGCTGTTGGTTGATACTGGTGTGGACAAAATGATCTATACCTGTGTCTACCGATTGCACAGCGGTACCCGGAGGAGACTCGACTGTTTGACCACCTTAGTGAGGCTGCTGATAATGCCCTACATCGGCACTCTGATGCGCAGTTCGTCGCTCTGGGGGACTTTAATGCTTGTCACCAGGACTGGATTTTCCCATACCAGAGGATCGACTACGCTGTGAGAGAAACGTGAAACTTTGCGCTGTCAATGTATCTTCAAGGTTAGAGTGAATAGGCTAATAATAAACTAGTGCGCTTTACCATCAATGATTGCATCGCTGCTTACCATCAAGTGGGATCGCGGTCAAGTACTAGTTTATATAATTAAAAAAATATATATATTTAGCTTGGTAAATGTTGTTATACTCTTTGGGTAAATGTGTAGCCGGAGTCAGTAGACAATCGCTCGAAGAGTTGAAGTACAATCGCTAGTCGAACGTCAAACTGACGAAACGTTATTTTATATTGATGTACTCTTTGCGTTATTTTTCTAGGATTTATATGGGAAAACGGTTCTTGGAACACAGAACAGACATTATTTATGGGCGGTCGCACCACAATATTCAATTCAATTAAAATTACTGGTTGTGAGAATCGGTTAGAATAATCCAAAGAGTAGGTATAAATAATGTG
>VKGM01014376.1:0-10024 GCA_007844875.1 Busseola fusca | reverse complement strand
CCGTTAGACCATCCCTACTGGACACATATTTTTCGCTTTATCAAATTAATAAAAAAAATACAAAGATAAAGAACACCAAAGTTCCGAAGTGGGGGCTTGTGACGTCAATTCTTAGTAAAAATTATACCTAGGCGTGACGTCACGCGAAACTTCAACGCACTGTATCGTCGTCATTTTTTGTTTACGAAAAAAAAAGAAAAAATACGAGTCCATTTTTTTTTGATAATCTAACTGACGGACTAAATAGATCTTTTAGTCATCTAGCCTATTGTCGCTAAGATGAAATTGCGACTAGACTTTAAATGTTTATGTGTTTTGATAGGCTTTCAGCCGATCGATTCTGTAAAAATCTCACTGTGAAAAGTTAGGTGAAGTGAGCTTAGACTGAGCTGTCAATAGTGTCACTCCCTTAGCATTAGTTGGAATAACAATAACGGATCACTGCACGCTCACGTCACCTAAGTTTTCACGGTGCGATGGTTACGAAATCGCACTGCTGATGTCCTAGTAGGTACATGGTCGGTTGATTAACTTGTTTGTAAGGACAGCCAAAACTTGTCTAGACAACGTGTAATAACGAGGCACAATTTCAATGTTGTAGAAAGCCAGCGAAGCACTGGGTAAATTTAGCATAAGAAAGCAGAAGGTGGCCTGGCATCAGGCAGATTTATATATAATAACTAAATGTGATGAAGCCTGAGCTTGTGTGATGAATGTGTGTGGCTCGTGGCTAAATAATAACAGCCGCACGGGTCGATCGATCAGGTTAAGCTACGCTTGCCGCGGTTGGTCTGCGAAGGGGTGACCATCTTTACAAACCGAGATCCCTCCGTGCCTCGGAAAGCACGTTATGCCGTTGCTCCCGGCTGTCATTCGTAGATCTTTGACAGTCGTTACGGGTAGTCAGAAGTCCGAAAGTCTGAAAACCAGTCTTACCAAGGGGTATCGTATCATCCAGTGGATTGTGGAGTTCAGATAGGCAGTCGCTCCATGTAAAATACTGGTATTCAGCTGCACCCGGTTAGACTGGAAGCCGACCCTAAAATAGTCGGGAATGACAATGGAAACAATTAACCAAATAAGAAATTCTCCCAACAACATAATAATAAAATAATAAACCCATCCCTATAAAACGGCTGGCTGTAAATGAGATATCGATTATAACAAAATTTGCGTTTCACCGCACTCTATAATAGAGGTCTCCTGCGCCGGAACTATCGACAAAAACCCACAAATGATTTGCAATTATGCAGTCTCAATGGACTTATTACATCAATAGAGGGGACCGCCGGGGAGCTAGCAACAATTGAATTTTAACGACCTCTATAATATTCGGTACACACGGACTGGGGCAGTGTGAGTCTAGGAGAATATATTCGATATTCTTTGTGGTAAATAAATATGATTGTTTTGATTATTTACTTATTACAGTTATTAAGATAGTAAGTATACGTATCGTGGACTAACTGTTTACAATATTTTCTGGCAAAATCAAAGGTATGAGTCACATCCCTCCTCTTCTTACCTAAAATGATGACTAAGTTCAATTAGAGAAACATTGATTTCGACTAATTGATAATGTTTCAAATCACTTTCTTTTAAAGCTCTAATTTATTTCGACTTGTAAATTAACAAGAACGAAACAACAACGAAAAAGCTAATAATAACAATTTTATAATTTAGAAGAGTGTCCGTGGTGTTTCTTGCCCGTTCTTCTCCATATGTACTTACGCTTTGGAATGGGCAACTAGCTTCATCTTACTGACTGACATTTTGACAATTGAAATTGCCTGTAATTGGTTTATTTGAAATAAATGCTTTGATTTGATAATATATGAACATAATATTCCAAAACATAGTAAAATGGATGAAAAATAAATGTATTTTTATTAGTGACTCCAAACATCCGCCGCGCCCGTATGTCCGCTTGAAGATTCGGTCACAGATGGCGGTCCAGATTTGTGCTTGCAGGACGATCCTATTTGTGATGAAGGACCGAGAAAATAGGCTTAACATAAACGTTAATACATAATTTATACGGCTTTAGACTCGTTATATAGCCTTTGATGTGGACGCTATTCGAGTTTTCATAGAATCAAAATAGATTGGTATTGATTTTTTTGACGTAAAATCTTATAAGGGTTGTAATTGTTCATGTTATGTAAACAGGGGGCGAGTAGGGTTTTTTTAATTGATTGCGATTGATAAGGATCCATTCTGTGCTGAGCTGAGCGGTGTGGTAAATTGATTCTATTGTCAGAGATTTATTTATTGATACCTACGGTAAGATTGGTATCTACGGATTTTATTTTATACAAATTTTGATTCTATCGAGTGCCTATCTTATAAGTGCAACAGTTATTATTTTATTGGTCAGCTTTGAACAAGTATTGTACCAAGAATTTGGGCAACATTAAGAAAGAAAGAAAGAAAACGTAGGTATTTCCTTATATGGACTCGCACAAGGAGATAATTGACACACAAACTTGATCTTCGACCACCATTTCGTTTATTGGTACCACATTGTTATTAAAATTGAAATGAAACTATATAGTCATACGGGGCGTTGTATTCCACGCGCCCCTCAAAGAGATGTCAGCACAGCGTGTCGGGGTCCATAAGGACCGATGCCTGCCAGGCCCGCGAATTGTTCGAAAGAGATACCGTAGCCCCTGGCGCATAGGCAAGTGAAGGAACATGGGTGGGTTTTAGTCAGTAAAAATCTGACACGCGCTTCCGCTCCAGCCAGAGCGGGAGAGGTCATTTGATGATTTCCTGACCCACCAAAAAAAAGCTATATAGTCATGCTAACGACTAGCAAGCGCATAATATATTGAACAATGAATCACTGTATTATATCGTTTCAAACTATTGAATAAATGAATTTCAGAGCGACATTTATTAGCCAAATAACAAACCACGCACGATTCAAAATTCTCATCACACGCGAGGCATGTTCCAGAATAATTTCACACAAAAAACTATTCTCCAATTAGAGAGCAATGCAATACAAAAAGGGGACAAATTAAGGGTCGTAATTATAATCAATTAGTTTAGGGAGCGCGTGCGCACGTGCGATACACGCGCCATCTAACGAGGCACTGCGAATCTGCGTCGATGATCATATGTCAAAGTGAGATGTCAAAGCTAGGATTGTAACTGTTTGAGGATTAAAACTTTAAAAGGATGAAAAGGGGCAATTAGTGTTCTTTTAGTTTGCTTATGTGTTTTGTAGCGGAAAAAAGCGGGCACTAATGATAAAAATCGGATTCATTTTGTGATGTGGCGAAAGATGAGGTTTGCCTTGCAATTAGCACTTTGAACTCTGTTATTCCAAAACTTGGACTAAAGTTAGACCTGGTTTAACTTTAGTCCAAGTTTTACTTGAGACTGCCACTTTTTCTGTGACAGTGATGATCTCACTTTTATTTTCTTATGAAAGACAGAAATAGCATCAGTTTTAAACCAGGTCTAAATTTAGTCCACGTTTTAGAATAAGAGGGAGTAAGTTTTTGTCTTGTATGTGCTCATACACATGAACGACACACGTCAACAGCTGAGGCAACCGAATTGTTGCCATCGACAACGTGCCGTACGTGTGTTTGAGTACGATGCTGAGCGACATGCTGTCGATGAGAGTGAGACGCACGGACGCTTTTAACGTGCACGTATATCTACATCGTCCTCACATGTATAATTTCAACGTTAATTATGTAACCAATATTTTGACTGAAGATTGTAGGTACATGGTGTTTCTTGTCCGTTCTTCTCTAAAGGCTAAATTATGCTTTGGAATGGGCAAATAGCTTCAACTTTTGAACTTACCGAATCATTAATAATACAATTCATAAGTGCCTGTATTTGTTTTAGTTTTTCATCGTATCGTTGGCACGACTATATTTTTAATGTTATTTTACCAAAATCTTGCCACTTCCGCGGCATTGTTGGTAGCAGCACAAAGGTCAACTTGACTATATGTTTTGGGACACAGAATAGAAGGTGGAGCATGGTTTGTGACACAGCTCCATAATCACACCCACCGTCCATTTTGTTTTAATTAAAAATAAATACTTTAAGGTTGAGTTGAGAAAACACTACCAGCCGATCCGAACTTAGGTGAGGTGAGGTTAAAATGAACTGTAAATAGTATTGTTCCCTAACATAAGATGGATTGACAGCTTAATTCAAGCTCACTTCACATTTTCACAGGATGGACTAGCACTTTTTATCGACTACTAGCTGTTTTCCGCGACTTCCTCTTCGATCCAGTTTGAAAAGATCGTATATCCTTCTCCAGGTCATATTAATCTACCCATATACCAAGTTTCATACAATTCCGTTCAGCCGCTGTAGCGTGAAAACGTTGTAAACACACAAACTCACTTTCAGATTTATAATAATTATAGTTAAGTTTAACTTAACTGAAATATTGTCTGACATCCTGCTTCAGTAAATGTTTAACTTTATACTGACAGTAATTAGTTAGACCTGCAGCCTGGGTGCAATAACCTGTAGGTAGACTTTAGTGTCCCCTTGAATCAGAAATGGGACGTGGGAACTTTTATGGGTAAATCACCCTCAATGAGTCAGTTGTTGTTAATGAGTCATCATCATCTACCAAGCCTTTTTCTAACTTTGTTGGAATCGGTTTCCAGACTATCTGGATGAAGCTGAATACCAGTATTTTACATGGAGCGACTGCTTATCTAACCTAAAAAACCCATGTACTGGGCACGCTAAAACCCCTTGGTAAGACTGGTTGTCAGATTTTCGGGTTTCTGACGACCCGTAACGAATGTCAAAGATCCAGATGACAGCCGGGACTATTGGCTTAACGTGCTTACAGAGGCACGGAGGAGTCTCGCCGTGTCCTCGTGGCAGCGATAGGCGGCGGCGATCTCTCGCGTCCGGCCCTGGTCCAGGCCATGGTCCGGAGTGAGAGTGTATGGCAAGCTGTCACCTCCTTCTGCGAAGCAGTAGAGCTTGCAAAGGAGGAGGCGGATCGTGTGAGGGAGAGGCAGTCCCAGCGCCCTTACATCTCTAGCCCGCCCTGGTCGTCGGGAGATAGCATCGAACTCCCGGCCAACGTAGGCGCGGGCCTGCGGGCGGCGAGCAATGGGTAGCTCGCCGCCCGGTAAGGGCCAGGCCCAGGTCGCCGGCGCGTCGTGTTCCGCGCGCGCCTTAAAGAGATGTCGGCACAGCGTGTCAGGGTCCATAAGGACCGATGCCTGCTAGGGCCGCGGGTTGTTTGAAAGTGATACCGGGGCCCTGGCGTATAGGCAGGTGAAGCAACAAGGGTGGGTTTTAGTCAGTAAAAGTCTGACACGCCCTTCCGCTCCGTCCAGAGCGGGAGAGGTCATTTGATGATTTCCCATCAACAAAATAAAAAAAGGACGGAAGGAAGCACGGAGGAGTCTCGGTATGTAAAGATGGTAGTTACGAGCCCCTCCAATTGTTGTTATTGAGTCAACTAAAGTGATGGTGACATCATAAATGCAAGACACGCACAGAAAACTGAATCTTTCTTCTCTATTTGAATAGATTTATTGTCCATAGGACGTATTATAAGTGCTCCAAAAGGCAAAAAATAAAATACTTCAGAATGTTAAACAATACAAACAGCTCCAATCCGGAACATTTTAAATTATTAGAATTTAAATTGATTTTTTTTGGCACAATAGCTGTGCTGTAGAACAACAAATACGACACGGCTCGGCACGTGTCCATCATACTCAGTGAGTCGTTCAGTAATGAGTGAACGGTGAACGAATGTGAATGGGCACGTTGACGTCACGCAGAGTCGGACACTTTTGGAAGCTTCACCGTATTGTGCTTGCGGCGCTTTTGATGACTGGCTATTGTAAAATCTTAATACATTGACGCTCAAAAAACAAATAAAAATTATTAAGAAAAAAATAAAAGCTGTATTGTTTTTCCGAAAAAGTACCTAACATTAATTTTCTTCCGAGATGGTTTTGTTATATTATTTCCTTATTCAATTGTAGCTGCTCCCCGCGGCTTCACCCGCATAAGTCTCGATTCTGTGGAAATATCGGAAAATTAGTATTCTACGTACTAATGCAAGTCATGAACTACCCATTTGCAAAATTTTTGTCTAAATCTATTCAACTGTTTTAACTTGAAAGCGTAACAAACATATATATAAATTACTTTAAATTACCGAATTCAGTAAAAAAAACTCGACACATTTTACAAAGAAGTCAAGAGTCTTGATTAATTTGTTACTTATTTATATGATATCTATAGGTACTTTATTGTACACTAGAAAATAATATCATCGTCTCAGCCTTTCCCCAACTATGTTAAGGTCGGCTTATAGTCTAACCGGATGCAGCTGAATACCAGTATTTTCCATGCAGCGCCTGGACTGACCTACACTACCCACATATTGGGTAGGTAATACAATACCCCTTGGTAAAACTGGTTGTCAGACTTTCGGGCTTCGAACGACCCGTAATGACTGTCTAATATCTACGAATAACAGTCGGGACATCGCTTCATATGGATTCCGAGATACAGAGGGGTCTTGGTATGCAAAGATGGTCACCATCCACGGGCCAACCGTGGCAAACGTAGCTTAACCTGATCGATCGAAAAGTGGCGGCTGTTACTTCTTAACCATCCAGAAAATACATAAAAAATACGTCCTCAAAGCAGCCATCAATTAAGTCCTTTCATAGAAACTCAATTAAAACAAATATCTCACCGGAACCCACATTGGCACTCCGTACTGCGGCACACGGCACAGGGCGCCTCCTGCACATCGCACGTATATAATTCCAGTAATTTTCAAGCCCATTGGCCGGGAAAATATGAATTTACATTCAGCCAGCGATAGTTCAAAGAGCTTAGAGAATTAACTTGACGAGTACTAGCTGAGTAGCATTTGTAATTATGAGGTTGTTAAGATTAGGTCGGGTTAAGTGGGGAGGATTGCAAAATAAACATTTAATGTAGAAAGGAGAAAGATATATGTAAAATGTTCTACTTTTAAGTTACCACTCAAAAACGTACAGATGTTAAATCAAGGTGGAGTAATTGATTTCATTACTTTTTTTTTTTTCGTTTTGTTGTGCACAAAAAACAGAAACGGTTTTGTCTTATTAGAGCTGCGAGTTAAACTAGTAATAGAGCTGCGAGTTACTCTAGTAATAGAGCTGCGAGTTACTCTAGTAATAGAACTGCGAGTTACTCTAGTAATAGAGCTGCGAGTTACTCTAGTAATAGAACTGCGAGTTACTCTAGTAATAGACCTGCGAGTTACTCTAGTAATAGAGCTGCGAGTTACTATAGTAATAGAGCTGCGAGTTACTCTAGTAATAGAGCTGCGAGTTACTATAGTAATAGAGCTGCGAGTAACTCTAGTAATAGGCTTGTGGCTATGCCGATATTAATCCTGCAAATTTTGTTTTTTTTTTTCATATTACTTATGGCTTGAATGCATCAGTCGCTAACTTTCAGTTAACTAACAGACAGTTGCTAACAGACAGTTTTAAAATCAAATCAGTTTATTGCAAACCTGTTATTGCTTATGTATTCTAAAGAAAAACTATTTCGCAGTTCGCAGCGTACAATTCAAAATAGTGATACATTTTGTAAGACCAACTTCCATAAAAATATTTACAGTTTCCTTTTAAAGGAATTCATTTCTAAAATATATTTCTCTATTTACAACTGTGAGAAGCCTTTCTTGCGAATAAGTTTTGCTGAAGTTAAATTTTTCTCGGTGAACTTGAAGAGCGAAGTGACTACGGGCAATATTTTTCAAGTGCTGATAAAGAGTCAGAAACGAAAACAATGTTGCTAAATAATAACAGCCGCACAGGTCGATCGATCAGGTTAAGCTACTTTGCTGCGGTTGGTCTGTGGATGGATGACCATCTTTACATACCGAGACCCCTCGTGCCTCGGAAAGCACGTGAAGCCGTTGGTCCCGGCCGTCTTCCGTAGATCTTTGACAGTCGTTAAAAGTCGTCAGAAGTCCGAAAGTCTGACCACCAGTCTTACCAAGGGGTATAACCCAGTAACTGGATTGTGGAGGTCAGATAGGCAGTCGCTCCATGTAAAATACTGGTATTCAGCTGAATCCGGTTAGACTGGAAGCCGACCCGACCGAGGTGATGAAATGGAAACAATTTCACATTTAAAGGAAAATCTTTTATGGAATCTAGGAAGTCTTGAATAAAAAATACAAAGAAACGACAAATGCTCGGGTGGAACTATAAATTACTTACTTGACTATAGTATAGTAAATTGAGCAATTTTAATGGACGATTGGTGTAATTAAACGTTTGGTTTGAGTTACCTACAGTGTAGCGATAATAACTCACTCAATGGTTTGTGAAGGCGACGATTTAAGTACCGATTGCACTGTTGGCCTAAACCTTACACAATACAACACAAAGATGACAGAGTGTCCGGGTCGACGGCGCGAAGTGTTCCGCGCGCGCATCAAAGAGATGTCAGTACAACGTCTCGGGGTCCATAAGGACCGATGCCTGCCAGGGCCCCGGGTAGTTCGAAAGAGATACTGGGGCCCCTGGCGCATAGGCAAGTGGAGGAATATTGGTGGGTTTGAGCCAGTAAAAGTCTGACACACCCTTCCGCTGCGCCCAGAGCGGGATAGGTCATTTGATGATTTCCCACCCACCAAAAAAAAAGGATGACAGAGTATACGTGAAGTTCCTTGGCTGTTCATTTCTATAGGAGTCTGTTACGATTTGGAATGGACAACTAGCTTCATCCTTCTGACTTACCGACCCCTTAACCATTCTAAAGTGTTTGTAATACATAGTTTTATTTAAAACTAGCTGCGCCCCGCGGATTTACCCGTATAAGTTTCGATTCCATGGGAATATTCAGATAAAACTATCTTATTTATTAATCCTGGTTATAAGCCACTTGAGTGCCAAATTTCTTGTAAATCTGTTCAGTAGTTTTTGCGTGAAAGAATAAGAAACATCCATACATACTTTTACGTTTATAAATTTAGTAGGATAAATGCTTTGAATCGAGTCATAGATGAAAAAACATTTTTAGGAATATGGGGTGCTCACACAGTCATGTATTTTGTTTGCCGATACAAATCGCGGTATTTCAATAGCTTTAATACCTGGATTCTGTGTAAACAGTCAGCTTGATATTGTTAAGAATGCACCTTATGTCAATGATTTAAGGTTCAATATTGCGTGACATGTATAGGCTTGTAACTTTTAAACCCTATAACATGAGACCTATGGACGCCAGAAGTATGAACTATAAATGCATTTCTACATCTAAGACGACCTATTGAACGGTACTGGTTTCATCAATTTTGACAACGAAGGGTCGACATCGAAATCTCTAGAATCCGTATTTACTGTGAACCGCAGGTCGAATATTCTTGTAATCGAATGTGATTATTATTAATTCGAGGTGATTCTGGTACATTCCTACTGATTGTGTATATAAAGCGGTGCGACCCGGCGCACCAATCAGTAGGTATTTGACTATCGAAGCGAAACAAGCGATAACTGAAGAAGAATCCTACTGCAACAACTATAAAGAGTTCTTCGAAGACTACATCAAGTGACTACTGTGGTGTTGTTGTAAGTGTGAGACACGGACTTTGTGGAAATCAGAGAATACATCGGTGCGACATCAGCTACGTTCCACTTATCATTGCTTACTGTCGACTGTACCACATTTATTAATAAACCTCGAAACCCTTAACCGGCATTTTAATACCCCTCGTCCGTAACAACATTAAAAAGTTAGCTTGTAGGTTATCTACAAGCTTCAAAAACAACTTACTACTACCAAGTTAAGTATGTTTCGAGTAATTACACTTACATTCACTAAAACCACACTAGTGTCCAAAGATAAAAACCGTATAATTCCAAAGTTTAAACGTGCGGTTACACGGCTATGTGCAACCGACCACAGGGACATAAATATGTAGGTAACGGTGGACTCCCCGTGCATATAAATGAATGCTTTCAAACGCATGAATCCTTTACTACGG
>VKGM01014375.1:0-10041 GCA_007844875.1 Busseola fusca | reverse complement strand
TTTCTAAACCATTGCTTCATAAGTTCGAAACATTTATCTGCACAACACTTAAATAACGCAATGAATGTCCAATCGATACCAACTAGTCTCAATCATTTGCCGAAAATGTGTTCGCCGATTAGGCTGCCGTTATAGTTTTACTTCAAAGTTCATCACATTGACTTTCATCATGATTTTTTTTTCAGATTTTTTGAGTCGACCGTTTAGCTTTTAGAACCCTAGAAACCATTAAATTAAAAAAAATAAGTTAAAAACTAACCACATTAAATTATATTTCAGGACTTGCCGGCCTGCATTCGGCGCGTCGAAGAGTTTTTCGGCAAACAACTAAATGAAGAACAAATGAATCGTCTCTGTGATCATCTGAGCATCGAAAACTTTAAGAATAATATGTCGGTGAACTTAGAAAATATTAGGGAATTAGGACTTTTGGCAAAGGACGAAACTTTTATAAGGAAAGGTTAGTCGTTTTTCCTTCACTGCCACTGAGAAATATTACAAACTATTCATTATTCAATTTATTCATTCATAGGTAGGTAGGTAAAACGGGCTGGTGTCCGCAACTCCACGACAATGCGCGTATTTTGCGTACGGTTATTAATTCATAATGTCAACATTTTAATAAATATTGTCAATTTTGTCTTGAACATATTAATGCCTACAATAATTAATTAATTGTTCAAGTATGCTACCAATGGTGATCACTGGTCAATGCTCGAGCTTTCTCTGTATGATAAGAGGCCTTTGCCCTGCAGGGGAAATAAAACGGTGGTATTATTAAGTATACCACCGAAGTATTAACAGCATAGGTTTAAACATAACATATGGAATGCAATAAAGATTTGATTATTGAGTATATCGTCAGTGGAAAGGAGAAAATACTAATGTGCCAAAAGGAACCAGGCCCGGGTCGACGCCGCCTTGTGTTTCCCGCGATCCTGAAAGAAATGTCAACACATCGTGACGGATTCACTAGGACCGATGCCTGCCAGGGCCGCGAGTTGTGCGAAAGAGATACCGGGGCCCTAGGCACAGGCAAATAAAGGAACACGGATGGGTTTCAGTCAGTGAAAGTCTGACACGCCCGTCCGCTCCTCCCAGAGCGGAAGAAGTCACTTGATGATTTCTCACTCAAAAAAAAGTCTTTTGCCAATTCTATTGGCATAAGATTAGACATTCAACCAAACCTTTTTTACAGTCCGATCAACCGATTTTGACTTTTATTCCGAACTGTAAAAAAGATGTGTTCAATGCCGTGCCCTCACCGGTGTCATCCCGATACGTTGGCGGATGTCTTATCTTATTCTGAATGAAGTGTAAATGTATCTAAATAGGTAGTATGTTGATCGTAGAGTTACATTTTGTTTCAGGTAAAACTGGTGGTTGGCGTTCGTATTTCGACGAGGAGATGACACAACAAGCTGATCGCTGGATCGAAGACAATCTGCAAGATACTGATCTGCGCTTCCCACACATGAAACATTAACTGCTTTTAGTATAAAAGGAGTTGTAAGATTTTATTACGGAGGACGGGTCTGAGCAGTTGTGTTGCGATGCATACCAGGTATGATGCGCCAGTTGTTGTTGTGTCGGGTGTTTGGTCGTGGAGGGTAGCGGGATCCGAAGCACGGTGCTCCGCTGGCCGACCGCAGGTAGTTGGGGGCCCAAGTAGTGGGCCAGCCACACACGAAAGGCTACCCCGCCAACTACGAAAAATCCCAGGGTGGCCCCATCCTGCTGGTTGGCGACCGGACGAGATGACCCGATGGCGATCTCTAGGGGGGTTCGGGCATCCCGGTTCGGAGGGTTGGTCTCCAGACCAACCCTCCACTGGCGCAGCAACACTGATCGTGCTGTTGGGTTCAACATCGCATCACCTCGCTCAACTGCCGTCTTCCGTCCTATTCACTCCATATTTATTTTTTCTATGAAAGGTCCATCAAAGAAAAGTAAGTGTTTACAGTGGAAACACGTCCTCTCATTCCGAGTGCACCTCTTGAATATTCGAGGTCTGCACTCAAATCTCGATGCAGTCCACCACCATCTTGAGGCTGACAAGCCACACTTGCTTTTGTTGACGGAGACCCAGATTAGATGTCCGTCAGATGCGGCGTACCTCAATTACTCGGGATACTCACTGGACCACCATTTCCTGCAACGTGCTGGGGTCTGTGTGTATGTCCGCAATGACATCTGCTGCCAGCGTCTCCGTCACCTTGAAGACCCTAACTTCTCTTCCTTATGGCAGTTCGTTGCTCTGGGGGACTTTAACGTCTGGCGCGCCAGGACTGGCTTTCCCATATCAGAGGACCGACCATGCTGGGAGAGAAGCGCGAAATTTTGCGCTATCAATGGGCCTCTCTCAGTTGGTAAGACAAGCGACTAGGGTGCCCGATGTGGTTGGTCATATCAAAGCCAATTGTTTGGACCTCCTGCTATTCAGAAAGTATCCTTGGAGTGCATCGACCGTCTCAGCTTTTGGGAGTTGAAATATCCTCAAACCTAAACTTTGGGCGGTTCATTGAGTCCAAAGCCAAGATGGCTGCTAGGAAACTTGGTGTTCTTGTAAAGATCCCGCGGTACTTCACACCGGGATAGCTTCTAATGTTGAACAAAGGACAAGTCCGATCGTGTGTGGAGTACTGCAGCCACATATGGGCTGGTGCTGCTAAATGCCACCTAGCAGCTTTGGACTCAGTGGAGAGGCGTGGGAAGAGGCTAATTGGTGTTTCAGATCTGGTTAAGTCCAATCTCCAAAGCCTGGAGCACGTAGGCGTAGAGTAGCCAGCCTTTCGGTGTTCTATAGGATGCATTTCGGAGAGTGTGCGCAGGAATTACATGACTTAATTCCGCCATCACCGTGCCAACATTGGACGACCCGTCGTACGGCGAGTATCACCCTTACGTTGTTGACACCGCTACGATCCGGACGAAGCGTTTCGCCTCGTCTTTCATAACGCGTAATTTGAACAAATTGCCTACGGCGGTCTTCCCGACTGATTACAATTTAAGTGTCTTCAAGTCTAGAGTGAATAGGCTAATAATAAACTAGTGCGCTATACCATCAACAAATTCATCACTGCTTACCATCAGGCGGGATCGCGGTCAAGTTATACACTAGTTTATGACATTTAAAAAAAACCCACAATGTAGGTGGTAAATATTTGCCAAAAGAAATAATCAGGTGGCTAATGTGGATAACTCGGATGCGTTATTCAATTTATCGGGTAATTTCTAATTGATATAAGCAACTTATTTCGATGTTTGTAACTGTTGGTTTTATTCAAAACAATGTTGTTGACATGTTATTATGATTTTAAAGTGATATACTTTGTGATATCGCCGTTGTTTATTTATGACAATTATTCTTGTATTATTTGATTGCTTTATAATGTTAGATTTAGCACATTTTAGTGCCATTACACAGAGTTGGAGGGAATGCAAGCCAGGTTGCATAGATCGCTATACGAACTGTGACCTTAATTGGTCTGTTCGATTAACTGTGCTGTTACTATTTACCTTTTATTGTGTCTTTTGTGTACCTACTATAATAAACTCTGTAATTATGTACTCCGTACGTTTATCCCAATAAAATGGGAACTCCATAACCGGACGTTTATACCGCTCGGCACTCCTGATCCTACATATAAATAAATATTTAATTTGCTGAGATGTTTATTGTTACAAATGGAATCGATATAGAGTGAAATCACGGTTTTGTATAAAATTCCGAAGATTTGTCGGAGCAGAAGCAAATTCGAATACCTGTTGTAAGAGCAATTCAATTTTTGACTATTTAAACTTAACTAAAATTTGAGTGAATTTTAGTTAAGTTTAAATAGTCAAAAATTATTATTATTAATTATATACTATTGCGTCCGAGAATAATATTCAAAACTCCACATATTGAAGACGAAAATCTTTTCACTTAATGAAAAATCCACTCCAAGTTATGGGTGTAATGTATTGTATTCCTGTTAATAACAATAATAATCTTCGTAGATAGATTTTTCATCTGAAAGATCTACCTATTTAGCCTCAAAAATTTCAAAGTCCACTCGAGATCTAAATCGAAAACTTTAATTAAGCATTTTGAAAACCAATAACGCCAATCTATTTGAGTACCTATGCCCTACACAGCTACTCGTCATCCAAACCAATGTCACTCAAGAGTGACATGCTCTCGTCCCGAAACATCTGTAGGTATACCCTGTATATTAACAGAGGGACTCTACAGCAACTTCATTAGCGAATCAACTTTGTCATATATCCGCAGGCCAGCTTCGACATAACTAGATCGGTCGAACTATTTGCAACTTAGTTCTACATATGAAAAGTCTAAAGTTTGTGGGAGCCTACAGCTAGCTTGCGATATACTGAAATCCTATGAGCGGTGCGCGAGTATGTGCGGGCTGGTTTTGGTTGTGAAAGATACTACAGCTTTGCTATGATTTTCAACAAACTAGACATACTAGAATGACCAATGGAATGATATTTCGTAAAAACCACATTGGTTTGCGTTATTTTCACATCTCTCTGATCTATTTGTTATATGAGACATCTCTTCAGTCTCTACTCTGGTGAATCCTGGGATCAATAGATTAAATAAAAAAAAATGTGTAAAAGATTTTAGGACAATCATATTGTAAGTTTATATGTAAGTAGTACATTCATCCTCATCAATGTTTTTCCAAGAAAGAATAACGTACCTGGCAAAATCATTCTAGGAAATTCGCCCCAGCCTGGCAAATCTACGATTAAAATACGCTAAATCTATTTCAAATCAAACTAACACTCACAGTCTGATGTAAATGACGTAAAACTTGACGAGAATGTTTACATAGACGATTTATAATACGTCTGTTTCCTTGCGGGGACGTAAAATATAACATGTTGAAATATTTACGGGAATAATTAAAACACTTGGAAGCAAATAAATTGCATTAACAGAGAAACAGGGCAGGGCAGGCAGTTACATCACAAATTTTCTTCGAACCTATTCAAGACAGAAATAACTATGCCAAGTTCATTCAGGTAATAAAAAATACTCTATATGGTGCTAGTCCGGGACATGATCAATCTGTCTGTCAGATTCCATTAATCCGTTCAGCTGTTAAAGCGTAATTAAATTACAAAGTTTTCCATTTATTTCCAAGTAATATAATCTCTCTCGTAAAACAATGTTATTTAACCAACCTTTTGTCTAAGGCCTCGTCCGATAATTTTATCTAGCACGGAAATAACAAGACAAACGCTCTATAAATACTTAGTTCCTGATCAGTTTAAATTAATATTACGTAGACGGGAAGCAAGCTATAACGAAGCGAAGCGAAATGAACTTTACTGACCTTGATATAAAGGTTGAAACAGAGGTTAGTGGCTGTTTTAGACCATAGTACCTAAGGCTGATTACGCTGTTATTTGAAAATTGATCTCATTACCGTCGACCTGTGCGGTCGGACCACACCACTGTTCTCACAATCAAATTACTTCTGGCAACTAAGAAGCCGTCGAATGCTTATTATGAACTTTTGAATTATTTAATAAACAATCTGTATGCAGGTTAAACCAGAAGTATAGCTAATAAAGTAATATACAGTCTGCTGACATGAGTAGCAAGTCGAAATGTCACAGGGTCGATCCATTCGCCATTGGGCACGGTTCCAATCCTAGTCTGAGATTTTTTCTATAAAAGTAACGTCATTCACACTAGCACAAGTAATGTGTCAGCCAGCGGGTCCTCGTTCCATATTTCCAACTCTAACATTGATTGGAGCCTAAAAAAATAATGCTTTGCTCATTTTTATTTTGACTGCCTCATCAGCTTTGTTCGCAAGCGCGACGGGTTCTAGATTAGGTCCCTTGGTCGGAGGTAAATTATAACTGGCTTTTTCTTAAGGCGTTCAGTAGCAGCTTACAGGCTACAGTCGAGTTGAACCCGATCATTATGCAAAAGGGTTGTCCTCTATTAGTTCACATGGGACTGAAGCGTAACTAGAGAAATGTGCGTATAAACTACCGAGGAATAGAAGATTTCATTTTTTCAATTTTTTTTTCTACAATTTCGGAATTCAATACCACGAGCAAACTAAACGAAAGTGGCTTAAATCTACTCCGCGATTAAGCTTCATTCTTGTCGGGAACATTAGTGTTAAACGACCGAATCTCAGGGCGGTGCCGAAACAACGGTTTAAACGGAGTAAATCTAGAATCACAGCGTTAACTATTAAATTGTACTTTTTATGACTAGGTCAACAAAGCGAATTACTTAATGTTTTAAGCTTTGAGAATGGATAAGGCAGGGTTTAAAGAGCTCATGTTGTAGCTTTCTTGTTTCTATCAAACGTGCGAATGGTTATTCTGTGGTAAACTCGGAAAATATAATTTGGTCCTTCGAGCCGGATAAAGGAGAGGAATGAAAATACTGATTTTATTGCTTAGAGACTGGAACCCTTGCCTGTATTTATTTTTGACCAACAAATACGTGTTACTTATAAATGTTGCACATAATATGATATGTGCAAAGATGAAAGATCTGATCAGCTAAAGCTCGTTCATGCAAGGTTTTGTGTAAAACGAATATGCAAAGGATAGGATTATGGAAGGACTGCCGTGATCTAAGTCTTATTAAACCTTCGCCTCTCATGCACAGAGTTGTAGATTCCAATCCAGGCAAGTATCAATGTGACCACCATTAACTATACAAAAAAAAAGTTCTACTTTTAGTATGTGTATGTGCATTTTTTCTTTCTATTTTATTAAGAAAAGGACAGAAGATAAATATTGAGTGTGTATTTTGAAATTAGTTACAATGAAAAAAACGTGATTAAAACTCGGCGACTAAAAACACGTCAATTTACGTCAGGCGCAGACTAGCTTGACAGGACTAAACTAATATTTTTTTAAACATCCTTTTCTGAATGTAATAGAATGAAAAAGATGCACTGAACTTAAATTCAATTTAGTTTGTGATTATTCACAATCGGAATCGAAGCCTTTGACTAATAACTTAGCATTCCAGCTAAGTTAGTTAAAAACTGGAGCTGGAGCTGAAGAATTAATTACTTTCTTTGTTTTATTCACGTGCTTGCAAATGTGTTGAGAAATAGTTCTTTAGTAAATTGTTGCTAGGCAGAATCTTCTATAAGTATAAATAATTACGAAGTCAAAACTGTATGTTAAATACTTAAAAAAAAGAACGTAATAACTACGAGATGTGTGAAAGAGACTAATGAATAAAATATATTTTTTTATTTTCATTTGTTTGGATGTACGTTCTGAATAATCGCAAAAACAGCTGAACATACTTGGATGAAATTTTGCACACAGAGAATTCAAAACCCGAAATAACACATAGGGTGCTTTTAACCTCGGTATTTTCAGACACCCACGTGGATTCGCCCGCGTGGATGTCAGAAAATACCGCTGGAAAAAGCTACTCTTAAATACAATTTTTCTACGGTTTTCAATAAGTTTTCAAATACAAGCATAAAGTAGGGCTCCAGAGGGACTCAGAATATTATTATGGAACGTAAATAGAAAATGATGATCACTGCACAACAATAGAGCTAAGCGTTTATTCCTTCTCATGGCATTATTTACCCAAAAATAGCAATGCCCAAGAGAGGAAACGTGTTTATTTATTTTGCCAACGCATCCGCTCAATTTTTATCGGTCCACAATGTGAGGAGCAAAGTAAAAGGACACTTTTGTCGAACCCTTTTCAGTCTAGACTCAAAACACGAATTCTGATTTATTTACATACTAACTGCGCCCCGCGCATTCACCCGCTACGTTTCGATCCCGTGAGAACATCGGAATAAAAAGTATCCTATATGTTATTATGTTGACGCCGGCTGTCGCTGAAAACCAGCGCTGGGGCTCTGTCTTGCATAGGGGCGCGGCATAATGCTGAGCGATAGCTGTTTTGTGTGGACGTGACGTATGTTTCCCTCAACCATTTCTTATTTTTGTGATTTTTGCGTATAGTTTATCGCAAATAAACATTTTTGAAGTGAAACTGCAAGAGCAGTGGTGGCCCAGTGGTAACGGCCGCGACTTACAAGTTGTTAGTCGAAGGTTCGAACCCCGTCAGGCGATTTACTTTGTGTAAATTATTTCATTGCCACTGCTCTCAAAACGGTGAAGGAAAACATCGTGAGGAAACCGGCATGTCCCAGAATAAAAAAAAAAAAACTTCAAAGACATGTGACATCTACCAACCCGCACTGGGCCCGCGTGGTGGATTACGGCCCACTCCCTCTCACTGAGAGGAGGCCTGTGTCCCAGCAGTGGGAACATTGTAGGCTGATTATGAAGTGAAACTACTTTACGCACGCTTGACTTGGGGAGTAAGCTGGCGAACGCGTTACGAAAAGTGTGATCAGGCGAGGCGAACGGGAACTGAGTGGGGGATATTAGCAAGAGACAGCAGTGCGCGCGCACATTTTCTTTCTCTTTTCCTCTCATAAAGAAAGAAGTTTCACTTCAGTCGTGTGGTCATAAGTACACTCGTTTTTTCTTTATTTCTTTATGCTATGCTACTGTTAAGTTTCATCAAAATCCCGTGCAGTAGTTTTTGAGTGAAATAATAACAAACATTAAAACAGACCCATCCAAACTTTTATTAGTGTTAATGATTCAATGACGAGCAATTCCCAGAACGTGCTATATTGAGATAATCTCAACAAGCCTCACGCAAGGCCATAAGATAAACTTTCCAATTTTAGCTGTACATACTGCATTAGTCATCATAATGCATCAATAATGCAGGCCTGTTAGTGGTCTATTTATACCTATGCGATAAAGAAACGGAACGAGGAACCCTGACCGCCATTGTCCGTAAGACAATGCGTTCTACTCTCGAAATAACCGCAGAAGGAATGGAGAAAAGTGCATAGAGTTTTCAATATGAGCTTGACCAACTTTATGGGGTAAGAACGGTAAGAGGAATTTATTTATTAATATTTAACTATTATTTATTAATTTGCTTTCCGAGGCACGGAGAGCCTTTCGTCCCGGCTATCATTCCTAGATCTTTGACAACCCGTAAGGGTTGTCAGAAACCCGAAAGTCTGACAACCACTGGGTTGTGGAGGTCAGATAGGCAGTCGCTCCATCTATACTGGTATTCAGCTGAATCCGGTTGTAGTGGAAGCCGACCCCAACCTAGTTGGGAAAAGGCTAGGCAGATGATGATTTATTAGCAAGAAATAACTTTATCCGGGTTCTGAGAATAAATACTGTCTCTGTGCGCCGCCATGGCGAGGCGTTTGTTGATGTGCACTCATCCTTAGGGTTATAAAAATATCACAATCTAAGCAACCTTTACATAATCCACAGTTCTAATATATTTTTATAAGTTAAAGTCGCTTTTCGTGTCGGTCTGAGTGACCACGTTCTTCTTCTAAACAAATCGCATCAAAATCTATTGTGAATAACGGATTTTGATGCGGTTTTCAAGGTTATTTAGAGTTATACTATGCCATAGAGAAATCTCCATGTTTTGTCAAGATGTAAATATCGCTAGTATTAGAATTAAATGTTCTGTCAAGATCTTTCTCAATGTTAGGTCAGCTTCAAGTCAAAATTTGGTTTGCAATCAGTGTTCTACTTCAAAACTTATAAAACGCCGACACAAATTTAATTAACTGCAACCGATAGGGTTGGGCACTTAGGAATTTAGAAATGAAATAAAGAGAACCGACTGCAATAAAATTAAAACTTCGATATATAACGTCATCAGCATAGTATTTTTATCTCAGGAAGCGATGCGCACTTTACATGTGGTAACCAAATGTACAAACACGCTATGAATGTATGTGTCAACATATAAGAGGCCATCCTTATGGATATGGATAATTATACAAAATCGTAATTTATATTAGGTCACACGTTAAGGGGGAGGGAAGGGGTCCACCGTAGGCGCGGGCCTGCGGGCGGCGAGAAATGGGTAGCTCGCCGCCCGGTAAGGACCAGGACGGGTCGACGGCGCGTCGAGATGCGTGTGGGGTTCATAAGGACCGATGCCTGCCCCAGGGC
>VKGM01014374.1:0-10035 GCA_007844875.1 Busseola fusca | reverse complement strand
GTTATAATCACTCTTAATAACAAATCTTTAGGTCTTTGGTCCTTTTAATCTTGATAAAGGTAACATCTTAAAACAAAGGTAACATCTCAAAATCGTACATATTCATAAAAGAAATCGGTAACATCTTTAGCAACTTAAAAAAATAAAAAAATTAAGTAAATTCAACAAAAAACTAATCTTCATCAGACTGACAATTCGTACATTCGTATGCAAGAGATGATGAGTGATGTTTGGCACACTTATCGTTTGCCCAACCTTTACAGGTACTACATTGAATCCAGCCTTCTCCTGCAACACTGTCAGCAAATGACTCAGAGCATTCCAGACAAAGGCATTCTTCTTCTTCAGAACTCGAACTCGTATCTTTTTCTTGTAAAATCTTTCTTTTCACTTGTTTATTTTTATTTGTAACTTTTTCTTGTAAAATCTTTTTTTTCACTTGTTTATTTTTCTTCGAGACAGTTTTTTTACGAGAGACCATTTTCTTCTTCTTTTTATTTTCTTGTTCCAAAGACAACGCTTCCTTTTCGGGTGTGTCTGTTAATATAGCTGCCTTTCGTCGTTTCCTGCTGGTAACATTACGCGGTCCTGCCCGAGGGAAAGGTCTGATGGATTCCGGAGAAAATATTGATGGCTGAGCAAACAAGGATGAAGCTGACGTAGATGGTTGAGGTTCAAGGTTTGAAGATGGAACTGTACTGGACCTTAATGGCAGACTATCTTTTTCAACAGCAGCTGTAGAAGACAACAGTGGGTCACTTGAGGACAGCAAAACTGAGACGGTAGGCAACTGAGGCCCTACTGTAGACAACTGTAAAGGAGATACAGGAGACATGCTTGCTGAAACAACTGCTACAACTTCGGGCTGCGAAGAAATTAACAAACTTGGTGAACCTGGAGAAATAGGCAACTGGGGCTCTGTAGACATAGGCGTCTGTGACTCATTAGGTGCAGAAGACGTTGTTGGATTGTTCGGATTTGGTCGGTCTGTCACAAAACTTAGAACGAAATCCGACTCATCAAACACTTCTCGGTTGAACGGGTAAACCCCGGGTTTTTGAAACCCTTTCGAGATATTGTTGGGAGTCAGTGCCAAAGGTAAAGCTGTTCGGACGATGTCTGGGATGTCGTAAATGCTCATTGTTTTTCCTGGGTGGCTACGCATCCATGAATCTTGTGCTGACGATAAATACCTTTTAAACGGCCCGAAAACAGACACGTCTAAGGGCTGCAGCTTATGGGAACATGGGGAGGATAGGACAGCATCACTACTCCATTATTTTTCGCTAAATCCAACACTTGCACTGACAAGTGCGAACTGTGATTATCTAGTAAAAGCAAAACTGGCGATTCTTTAGTTGGCTTTACATAACTGATGAAATGTTTCATAAAAAGCAAGAATTCCGTATCAGTCATCCAGCCGCTTGCATTTCCTGCACCAATACATTCTGTTGGCCCATCTCGCACGAAATGATCTTGGTATTTCTTTCTTGGAAATACGAACATTGGAGGTATCGAAGATCCAGTTGCTGAAACAGCTACCAACAATGTTACATTAGTTCCTCTTTCAGCAGATGTGACAGATCCGACGTTTCTTTTCCCTTTGGCTGCAATTATTTTTGAAGGTTTAGTTACGGTCGAGACACCAGTCTCATCAGCATTCCATATAGACGAACCTCTGAATTTGTGACGATCCATCACGTGTGCCAATTTATCAAAATATTCACAAACGTTCGTTCTATTGAATGAGGTGGCCCGGCTCAAACTAGTAGCCTCTGGCTTCCTGAGTGAAAGACGGTCATTCCTTGCCAAGAATCCCGTCAGCCAGTCCTTTCCAGCCATCTTATTTGTGTGCCATATCTCAGGAATCTTCAAATTATATTTAACAGCGCATTCGTAAGCCAAGCGACGAACATCTTTAGGGCCTATACCGTGAAAGATTTGTGCAAGTGTCAGTAAATACTCGCAGAGAGAAGTTTCTTGTTCTTGGTTAAACACTAATATGGGAGTGCCGTAGCCAAATTTTGGCGACTCTGGATTTTCCTTTAACCGCGCCATGAATCACTTCAATGAAGTTCTGCTAATCTCATAGTCACGACAAACTTGCCTTAGTGATTTCTTTTCATTTGCGACTAAATTAGCCGCTCGCTTCATCAGCTCAACGGACTTCGTACCACGCTCAGTGGTTTTTTTATAATTCCGCATTCTGAAAATAAAATAGAAATTAATACATGGAATCAAAATAGTTCGTGGGGCTTAAAGGTCCACCGCGGTCCTTTGTGCCCCAATGGTAGGTGGACTGTTGTTTTAGGTTATGTAGAAAAATAGAGTTATACAAACAAAAAAACAATGGCACTACGTGAAACTTAATACCACTGACTATTTATACAGAGAAATTATGCTTCGTAAGTTTAAAAATCGAACAACTAGACCAAAACTAAGTAACATCTAAAACAATACTTACGTGTAATTTTCGCACGACATGCGCATGCACTATCGCCGGCTCTAGAAGACTCACTGCGCGGGGCGGCATGCGTACCCGTCCCTCGCCCCCTTCACGCACCGGTCACTCCGTTGTCTAAGGGTATTTGCACACACACCGATTTTGGACGGTCGGTAAAAAATCGGCCGATATTTTATCGGCAGCAGGTGCTTGCAGACGTACCGGATTTTTACTGGCCAAACAATCAGTTGCTTTGAGTTTCAATGAATCCTCGTGTAATTGCTATGTGGTTATTGTATCGCCGCATTAAGCGCCGTAGGATTAAGCGCAAGTGTTGGATTCACCCTATCAATCAAAGCAGGGAACACAGTGGAACATTCTACACTCGAACTGAGGCGTGATGGTACTAAGTTTTTCAACTTCTTTAGAATGTCTATGGAATCCTTTGACGAACTCCATGAGAAGATGAAAAATGAAATCCAGCGTCGAATACCAAAATGAGAAATTGTATTCCTTCACGAGAACGGCTTGCTCTTACATTGAGGTAAGTAGTAAGATATATCCCTGGCACTTTGAAACGATTGTAAATGTAACTTAAAATAAAACGGTTTTTAAGAAAGAATATCATTTTCTTTAATGTAAATTGCCACGAAGTTGAATAGCACAAAATATAAATACCATACAGACATACAGAACTTACCATAAACTCAAGGGTTTGCTAGCTTGGGGTACAAAGAATCATTCATTTAATCAAAATGTATTTTATTGTAAATTGTACAATGAAACATTATACATGAAATGTGCTGACAAATGAATACAAACAAAAAATTTCAAATTTTAACAATTTGGAAATTAAGACAAGTCATAGGTGGTGTCTAAATACATAGATCCAGCTGGAGAGGGGTTCGACGATGTAAATGTCTCTGGAGATGTGGCTGATGAAGTTCGGCCAAAATCCTTGTAGTATTGTGCAATGGTTTGATCCTGTTGATGTTCAAGTGGATTTCCTTTTGAAGAGCATGCCTGCTGGGGGTTTGAATCGGTGTTATTGGGATGGTATAGATTTTTGAATTGTTGGGTTTGAGGAGTGGTGAGGTTTGAGGATTGATGGGTTTGGGGCTGTTGTGGTTGGAAGCTGTTAATTGGGCCAAATTGATTAGTGGTGAGGTTTGAGGATTGATGGGTTTGGGGCTGTTGTGGTTGGAAGCTGTTAATTGGGCCAAATTGATTGGAATGAGACATTTGTGTTGTGGGAAATGGTTGATACTGCGGGAAGGAATGGTTGCTAGGATAGTAGGGTGGTGTCTGCGGTGGAAGTAGTTGAGGTTGATAAATAGTATTCTTTCGTTTGTTGTTAATTTTGGAAATTACTTCCAAAACACCCATTTGGAATTCAAGAATTTCGGAGTCATCAAACTTATTTAAATGTGGCAAAAGTCCTTGGAAGAATGAAATATGAGGGCTTGTTGGTTCTTCCAGTGCTTTTAACATCTTTAGCTCAACCTCATCAGGCCGGCGACGTCTTTTGTATTCTTGCTGCTAGGTGGTTTCACGGATAGTCTTCTTGGGGGGTCGTAGGGAGTCGGATACAGTATCGAAGTCTTCGTCTCCATTGTTTTCTGTTATACCTTCTAGACTTTCTGCAACTTCTCTCGTTTGTAACAATTTATTTAAAAATTGCATTTGGTCAGCGTAAACATATTTCTTCATTTTAGGTGCACCAGCTCCACTTCTTTTGCACTCTTGCAGCTTCCTCTTCGACTTCAAGAACGCATCCCGAAGAGCCCCATCTTTTGTAACTTTTTCCCTGAAACAATTAAATGTAAATAGTGTTTTTAATGGTAAACCACTTAATGAAATACCATAATGCTACTTATAAATATCCCTGCAAAGACACACTGGGTTCTATTAAACCCCAGGGACTTTATTTTTTTAATTTTTCACAAGGTTCATTGGAGCAGGGAGCAAGGGATTTTTAGCACCTATGTAAATTAAGTTTGTTGTCATGAATGCTCCCATAAAGTGTGTCTCTGGAGGGATACATATTTTTTATTTTTTTTTTGTTTTCAGATATCTTGCAAGTGGCTGCACCTTTACTCACCTACATTATTCCTTCAGAGTTGGAATTTCTACTGCAAGGAAAATAGTAAAAGAAGTATGCCAAGCCATTTGGTTTGTTATGCAAAAGGAGTGTATACCAGAACTATCCAAAGATTACCTCGAAACCATCGCTTCTGATTTTGAAAAAAAAAGCCAACTTTCCACATTGCATAGGTGCTGTAGATGGCAAGCACGTTCGCATAATTTGCCCAATAAGAAGTGGATCCATGTTTTTTAATTACAAAAAGTTTTTCTCTGTAGTACTAATGACAGTAGCTGATTCAAAATATCGTTTTGTCTATGTCAATGTTGCAAGCTTTGGCAAAGATTGTGATTCCTCAATTTTCAAGCAATCTACTCTTTGGCAATCGATACTGACAAAAAAATTACAATTGCCTGAAGAAAAATGCCTGCACGGGACCGAATCTCCTTCAGTTCCTTACTACTTTGTTGGAGATGAAGCATTTGGTCTTCACGCTCATTTGATGAGGCCCTACGGTGGAACACATCTAACGCTTGAAAAGAAAATATTTAACTATCGTTTATGTAGGGCTCGGCGTTATGTCGAGTGTGCTTTTGTGATATTGAGCAACAAATGGCGCATCTTCCACAGGCCTCTGAACGTTGAGCCAGATTTTGCAGTGGACATTATAAAAGCATGCATTGTTTTGCACAATTTTGTTCGTGACCGGGACGGTTATTTGCCAGAAGACACAACAACAATTACTGGTTTGGAAGATTTTCCAAGAGAGCAAACAGCACGGGGTGGGCTACAAGCTAACAATGTCCGAAAAGTATTAAGTAAATATTTTGTGTCACATATCGAGGCAGTTCCCTGGCAAATGAGCAAGATATGAGTTACGAAAAGGTATGATGAGTTTCAATTTGGTGTGATTGTTGTTTAATAGTCCAAGCCATGTATTGTAAACAAGAGAATAAATTTGACATACAGAAAACTACTTACCAAATGCATTTTTTTCTTTATCCTCCATCATCTCAAATTCGTGGTTCAGAGCGCAGCAAACTTCTCTCCATGCATCCCTGGTAAGATTTCTGTCTTTAAACAAATCTAAAGTTTTGTCCCACAAAACAGGTCTTGCCTCCACTAATGAAATGAGAACATCATTATCTACTGAGTCAACCATTTTTTAACACGCACTAAATCACAAAACTAGTACAGTAGTCCTGTATCACCAGAGCACTCGACTGGAATAGAAGATGCGTAGCGACTAGCAAGAACTGCTGAAATCGGTCGGTAAACAATCGATACGTGTGCAAGCGTGTATTTAGTCACGTACGCCACTGTGTTGCCGGGACTTCCCGGTACCGGCGGTCTGCAATGGCAGTGGCCGGCTGCTCACCGGTATTTTACCGGTATTATTTTACGGTCGGCGTGTGTGCCAAGCCCCGTTCCATCCAGTGGTTCACTATTGGAATTTGGACGGCCGGAATAAAACCGACCGTCCAAAATCGGTGTGTGTGCAGGGACACTAACGTGCACTTAGTTTCGGATAGGCATGGTGGACCTTTTTACCCGCGGACCAATACCTAACGGTTTTTCACCGTATCGTTTTTTTGCCACCACAAAGTATTATTATGATCTTATTTCGACCAAATGTTATGTAAAACGATGTAATAAGTACTTTTCATCATTTACAATGTCGTAAGGAGCAACCATTATGACGAAAATTTTCTTTGACCAATAAACGATTATTGTGATGTTATTTCGTGCAAATATTATCTACAAGGACGTATAATAGATTATAATTGAATATTCATCCACTTACCTTCAGTATTACTTTAGTTTTACAATAAAAATGGAGACTGAAACACAAGTACACAACACACACGCTCCCGTATGAAGTGTCACTTTTTTTTCCCTATTCAATGCTGCCAACCTATATTTTTATACCAAAAACTTTTAGTCGATTTTACGTCTACAACGCCATAGAGTAAAATAAACGTTTATGGCATATCGACGGTTAAAAATGTATGGAATGTTTTCATTAAATTCATTTCAACAAAAAAAAAGAAAAACATCTGGAATTCACACTTTTTCCTAATTTGAATTTGGAATTGTCTTCTTTAAAATTGAAACTTTTAATGATACCAAAATCAGTTAGATACAAATGGTACAGCCAAAGAGATTTTAATACAACCTCATATATAATATGTATATGCGAAAAGACTTTCCCCAACCTATTATTATATTTATTGTTAAAATTACATAGGTATGTGAAGTTGCAAATATACCTGATACAGACTGTTGAAGTACTGGTGGAGTAAGAGATGATAGACCAGATGTAGTGCTTTCTGAAGCCTGTGGTGTTTCAATAACCTCATTACCTGTAAAGTGAAAATGGAATTTTTTACCCTTCAACATTGCATTAGTTTCATAAACATCACAATCTGTTGAAGTACTGGTAGAGCAAGAGATGATGGACCAGATGTAGTGCTTTCTGAAGCTTGTGGTGTTTCAATAACCTCATCACCTGTAAAGTGAAAATGGAAGTTTTTGCCATTCAACACCGCATTAGTTCCATAAACATCACAATTTTTTTTCAGCGGCTTGTGTTGAGTTTTTACCTTTTTTTAGTAAAATTTTAAAAAGTATCGATTTTTTTCATTAAATTCACTCATTTTAACAAAAACAAATTAAACTCACACTTTTCCTAATTTGAATTTGGAATTGTCGTCTTTAAAATTAAAACTTTTAATGATTCCAAAATCAGTTAGATACAAATGGTACAGCCAAAGAGATTTTAAATACAAGTTCATACATAATATGTATATGTGAAGACTTTCCCCAACCTATTATTATAAAGGGTGTCTCAGAATGTTTTTCGTTTTTAGATGTTAAATAAAAAACAATATCAATCAAAACTCGGTTTATTTATTGTTAAATTACAGAGCAGTTCTTAAAGTTTATTTATGAAAAACAACCGTTGGCAAATGCGCACCATTCACTTGTTCACACTCATTTAACCTGGAGCTAAAATTTTCCATCACTCGCTGGAGCATCGCTCTTGGAATAGAGTTGATTTCTTCAGTGATTCTTTGCTTCAAAACATTCAGGTTGGGTGGCAATGGATTGTAAACTTTACTTTTGAGGTAGCCCCATAAGAAAAAAACAGCTGGCGTCAAATCTGGGCTCCTCGGTGGCCAGTTGATGTCTCCTCGGCGACTTATCACTCTTCCAGGGAATAAATCGTGGAGAGCCGCTAATGAGTCATTCGTCACATGAGAAGTGGCTCCATCTTGCTGGAAAAAGGTGTTGCGGTTGTAGCCAGACTGGTTTTGCATTTCTGTAGCCAAAAAAGTCCGGATCATATGGCAATATCGCTCAGAATTAACGGTCTGAGTTCGACCTCGGTCATCCTCAAAGCAATAAGGACCGATAATTCCTTGACTGGATATGGCAGCCCAAACAACAACTTTTGCTGAATGCAAGGGCTTCTGATGCAGTTCTAGTGGATTCTCGGCAGCCCAGTATCTGCAATTTTGTTTATTCACGTGACCATTGATGTGAAAATTCGATTCGTCGGAGAACCAAATGTTATTGAAACTTCTAAAACGGTTTTTCATTGTCTTGCAGAATTCGACTCGTTTATCAGGATCATCAGGCTTCATTTCTTGAACAATAATAATTTTATACGGGTGGAAATGTCTTTCGATATAATGCGATGAACCGTAGATCTGTTCAAATTTAAAGAAGCTGCGCGTAATCTCAACGACTGCCGTGGGTCATCCATAACAGACTGGCGAACACGGTCGACGTTCATGTCCGTTCTTGATGTCCTTTTGCGCCCAGACAATTTGTCCGGCATTGTGTTTCCAGTCTCTTGAAACTTGCTCACCCAATGCTTAATTAAATTGGCACTTGGCACGTGTTTTAAGCTTGTAGAGACGACGCGCAATAGTGTAGGAATCGTTGTTTTTGTAATACGCTCGCACGCAAAACGCACGCTGTGGTCCCGTGAAACGATTCATGGCTACTTAACTTAACGAGCCGGCCAAGCGTTTGAGATCACTCCCCGCCCCCTGCCACCCGCGGTTGGCGCGTATTGGTCAATTAAAAAACGAAAAACATTCTGAGACACCCTTTATTTATTGTTAAAATTACATAGGTATGTGAAATTGCAAACATACCTGATACGGACTGTTGAAGTACTGGTGGAGCAAGAGATGATGGACCAGATATAGTGCTTTCTGAAGCCTGTGGTGTTTCAATAACCTTATTACCTGTAAAGTAAAAATGGAATTATTTACCCTTCATTTATATCAAACTTGCTGGTGCCTCACACGCGTGATTGTCAATTATATACTCAGTAGTAAAGAGCATTGTAATGCTGAAATAATTTTAGTAATCGACCATTACGAAAATTCTTGTGTTTATTCATTACAAACATACAAATCATTCCTCTTTATAATATTTCTGTAGTTTTAGAAGTGTATAATATTACTGACAGAATGACATGTAAGTTTCAGTGTTGACCATAATAAAGTCAGTCAGTCACAGACCCTCTTTTTTTCTAGATCAATGTCACATTTATCTGAACCATATATAAATCGAAGGGAACTTTTTAGGGTTTGGAAATCTATGAAGTACACCCCCTGAAAGAAAAAGAAACTATGATTAATTTGAAATTTGATTAATTGCAGCTAACTATTTATTAGTTACTTATGTGCGTTTATCCTTCCACTCTCTGTTTCCTCAATCTTATGATCTGAAGAGACAGCAATCTGCCACAATTCAATTATATTTTTGTGAATAGGAGCAGCCTTAGCCATGGCAAAGCTCCGGGCTGTGGGTCTTCGCGAGGAGTTGTTTTGGTTTGATGATTATGTTAGCTCCTAAATATTTAATAGAATTTGTTCTTGTATTTGTAGTAATAGTAAGTGGCATTGAACAAACCTAACATTATGATTTAAAGTTAAACAATCTGTTTAGAGCATTATTATTATAAGTAATACTATGATGATGATGACATTATTATATAAATTAATCAACCTATAATATTCCCAATAAT
Organism: Busseola fusca; assembly: GCA_007844875.1. NCBI lineage: Eukaryota > Metazoa > Arthropoda > Insecta > Lepidoptera > Noctuidae > Busseola > Busseola fusca. The sequence goes on along the minus strand of VKGM01014374.1, from coordinate 462 downwards.
CCGCCTGTAATGTTCCCACTACTGGGACTCAGGCACGTGGCCGTAATCAACCACGCAGACAGTCTGGCCATGCAACATGTCTTTGAAGTTTTGCTACCAGAACTTTGTTGTTCTTTTACCGTTTTGAAAAATCAGATGATGTAATAAATGCACAGGACCTACATCTTCTAACTCAAGGTTGGTATATACCAGAAAAATGGAAGGTATTCTAATGCACCTTAATAAATGCCCAAATAAAAACGCGCTGTTGGGATTTATTATTCGGTGCAGATCCGGCAACAGAAACAAGCATTAGTATATGTAGGATAAAGTATAATAATAACATTGAAGTCCATTTATAATTTAACTCAATTTAAGAACCAGTTAAAGTGCTTCCTTGTAGAAAAATGTTATTATACACTTGACGAGTTTCTCAGTGATGTGATTAACTAGACTGTTAGAACTATGTATTTACCTTAATTT
>VKGM01014373.1:0-10046 GCA_007844875.1 Busseola fusca | reverse complement strand
CCCTACTGCAACGCACACTAATCGGAATCGTAACGTAATCGCATCGCCTCGGACTAGCCTAGCTCACGAATCGCGGTGCGGTGCGCGGTCGACTTGCAGTTCCCGCGCTTACGGCTTTCCGTACCCTAGCTTACGATTACTAGTACGCTTGCTTACGTCTTTTCTTCCACTCCCCACCCGCGGTCTGCGTTGCCGAACGTCCTGTCGTGCTTTCATATTCTTTTTCTTCGTTTCTTTTTATATTCTGTTTCCTCTACATGAAGTGCTATGGCAATAATAGCCAACTCACGTATTGTGAACCGAGACATAACCGTGCGCTACACTTAACGTTCTGATTCAAAATGATTAAACTAGTGCCGCCTAGCCGTCAACCAGCGGTCGGCGAGCCGTAAGCGCGGCGTCGCCTAGGTACAGCCGAGTCGACATGCCGGAGCTTCCGATCCGTTTACGTTACGTCGTTACGGAACGCCTGTTTGACGCCAAGGGAAAAGATACTGAACGGCTCGAGTTGATACGGTTACGATCCCTTTCCGAGTTAATATGTATGCTGCGACCCTTATTTTTCCACTATGTCTTGTCTGTCGAAACGCTGAGAAACGAGTCCAAATTATTACGCCATGGTGTCATAAGTCTGCCTCGGTTACGACGCCCATCTTCAAGCACCCGCTGTGTGACGACTCTGACTCATATGTGTGTGGATGCATTATATAGGTGTGAGCCGTCCAGTCCCACTTCAGCCTCGCCGACGTGTCGCCAATATTGACGACATATGTCTTGGAGCAAAAGAAAGAGGCTAGTGTGCAAATAACAGCCGCACGGATCGATCGATTAGAGTAAGTTACGCTTGCCACGCTCGGTCAGTGAATGGTGACCATCTTTATATACCGAAGCCCCTCCATGCCTCGGGAAGCACGTTAAATGGTCGGGACATTCCCAGCTGGCATTCTTGAATCTTTGACAGTCGTTACGGGTCGTCAGAAACCCGAATGTCTAACAACCAATCTTACCAAGCCAAGAGGTTCCATGTATAACTCTGGCTCAGGCAATCCATGTCAAATACTGGTATTCTTCTGCATCCGATTAGACTGGAAGCCGATCCCAATATAGTTGGGAAAAGGCTAGGCAGATGGACATGCCTTGAAAAAAAAACATTGAGAGCTCAAAAGACGGGCCCTAAAGACACTCGTAGATTACTCAGTAGATACTCTTTATCTTCACCAACAACAACAGATATAAATAATGAAAGGAAAGAAATAAAACCTAAAAGTGTGTGTGTATGTCTGGTGAATGAATGAAATGTCGAAATTTTACAAGGGTAGACACAATAGGCGGTCTTATCGTAACTACCATTATTCTACCCCCTGACATAATAACAAACAGTGCGGTCATTGCGAGTAGTATAACTCTCGTCTGTAGGAGATTACCTTTAATGCCCTACACGTGTCCCCAGGGTAATGCTGAATGAATAACAATGGAGAATTAAGACCCGGCTAAACTCGTCCACCTCACAAATGCTATACGATTTAATTTACAAAACAATTTCAACAAAACAAATGAAAACATAGGAAAAGTAAATGAAATCAAATTGGTTAAGAATGGTGGAGCGGAAGGGCGTGTCAGACTTTTACTAACTAAAACCCACCCCTGTTCCTTCACCTGCCTATGCGCCCCAGGGACCTCGGTTACTCTTTGGTACGCTCCATGGCCCTGGGGCAGGCATCGGTCCTTAAGGGCCCTACGCTATACTGACTGCATCTCTTTGAGGCGCACGCGGAACACGACGCGCCGTCGACCCGGGCCTGGTCGTTACCGGGCGGCGAACTGCCCATCGCTCGCCGCCCGCAGGCCGGCGGCGGCGGCTAGGGGCGAGAGGGCGCTGCGACTGCTTGTCCCTCTCGCGCGCCGCCTCCCTCTTTGCGAGCATTACTGCTTCGCAGAAGGAGGCGACGCCCTGCCATGCGCTCTCGCTCCGGACCATAAGCCTGGACCAGGGCCGGACGCGAGAGATCGCCGCCACCTATCACCGCTACGAGGACACGGCGGTGATCAACTTGGGCCCTGTTTCCGATACGGTGGGCAAACAATTTTTGTATTTATAATTGTATTTTTTTTTGTTTTTGTTTAGAAAAATGTTATAAAAGTAATTGACAAGTACTTAGAATTAGGTGAAATAAAGGAGTAATAATTATTATTTATTTATTTATTACCATAAATTACAGAGACAGTAATTAAGAGTCTACAGACACAATTTCATAATTAATTTCTGGAAGACAATGTGCCTTAACCAAGTTTTTACAAAACCTAAACCAAAACGTGTGTTGTGTTGGTGGTTTTGGGGCCTAGTGAGGCCTCCTGATCCAAGTTTTACATTATTTTTGTTGCGCTGGAGACGACCTGGTTCTCAGCAGTGGGTGTATTACAGGCTGATTAGCCTGTAATGTTCCCACCGCTGGGAAACAAACCTCCTTGCTGTAAGAAAGAGTGGGATCTATCACGCTGGCCCAGGGCGGGTTGGTATTTCGCCTGCCCTTACCCCAATTTATTTGGAGTCGGCAAAGAAGTCAATAGCATCTATATGTAAATGAAACCAACTAAAATCTTAATGAGATGAAAATTTTTTTGACTAGTAGCCAACCCTAACTTTGTTGGGAAAAGTTAAGCAGATGGTAAAAAATATCTCTAAGGTCGTTCTAAATTCCGATTCCGACACGCTATTTAAAATATATGTATAAATTTATAAAAAGCCTATAATTTGGGTTGGCTTGTCCCACTTATATTATTATAGGTTTGAGTAAATAAGTCTTCTTTGATTAGTCATAATCTCTTGACCACTTACGAAAAATGTCTGGTAAAGGTCAATATGATCCTCACTATAAGCTCCCCGTTTTGTTCAAACAAGCCACACCACTCGCACAAAAAAATTATCAATACCGAGCAAAAAATATTCAGCAAAATAACTAACACTATGCCAGTCTGTTTGCAGCCACACACTTATTCAACTGATATATTTCTTAACTTGGAACAATACGACAAATAGTCTTACATATGCGAACTGTCCTGATCCTATACTTGAGTTGTGACCAGCGTTCGAATGTTCTAAAATGGGATATAGAACTTATTTATTTCCAAACATTGGTCTTGGGCAGAATCCAATAACAAAGGAACACGTACTGTCTTAGGTTCGAGGCAGGTTTTCTTTTATAGAGTGCTAAGTGGATATCTTCTCACGACTCCTCCAGTGCTACCTCACTTCTCTTTTTTTATTATACAGAAATGCTGCTAAGTAGAGTATAACAGAATAGAGTAAAAGCAGTGGTGACCCAGTGGTAACGGCCGCGACTTACAAGTTGTAGGTACCCCGCAAGGCACTTTACTTTGTGTAAATTATTTCATCACCACTACTCTCAAAAACGGTGAAGGAAAACATCGTGAGGAAACCAGCATGTGCTAGAACCAAAACTTTGAAGACATGTGACATCTACCAATCCGCACTGGGCTCGTTTGGTGGTTTACGGCCCACTCCTTCTCATCAAGAGAAGGCCTGTGTCTCAGCAGTGTAAACATCATAGGCTATGTATATTTATGTAGAGTATAACGCCTCGTCATATTTCAAAATGACTCAACTTAAAAACAGAACTCACCTTGTCCAGAAACATAGATCACATCACTCACCACATCTCATGTCATCACTGCTTACCATCAGGCGAGCACCAGGCAGTCAAGCACTACTTTTTAACATAAATAAAAAAGATTACTATAATAATACTACCCGAGCCCCTCGGTTTCACCCGCATAAGTTTCGATCCCGTGGGAATATCCGGGCAAAAACTATCCTTTATATTAATTTTGGTTATAAAGCATAAGTGTGCCAAATTCAGAAGACAAATATTTCGGGTACGTAAAGTAGGTCGAATTTAAATAGTCCTAGCAACAAGATATTAACATATGGACTTGAAATTACGCGGATTTAGAAACTGCAAAATAATGAAATAAACCTGCAAAATAATAAAGGACGAAACGTTCTTGTTAGATGTTTGGAATCCTTCAGTTCGGTCCCGTGCACACTATACTTTAGGCATACAGGTCGCTCAACACAATAGCGTCAAATGTTTCGTAAGCTTATTATGTGTCCCACTGCTGGACAAACGCTTTTCCTTTTCCTTTCACTTGATGTCTGGCCATGTTGGCCCTACAAACCTTATCAGTAGCTCTACCATGTGTTTGCACATTCGAAACTCGCTAGCGTCTCCGTAAAATAGTATACACTGATGGACAATTAAATTAGGCCACTCCAATTTTTAAGATTTGCTTATTAATTACATGTAAATATGTCAAATTTATTTATTTATTTAAGCTTTGGAGATGGTTCAGTTATGTTCTGGGGTCCTACCCAGAATAAAACATACCAACCTTATAAGCTTAGAACCACTGACATTATTGAAGACTATGGTGTGTCATACTCAGGATTTATTGATCAAGAATTTAAATTGTTGCACGATAATGCGCGCCCCTCCACTGCGATGTACGTTAGAGAATACTTGCGAAAGTGAAGTGAAGAAAAAAATTATTAAAAATGTTTTTATTATGAAACACAGTCACGACAACCAGTTTGGTAGGTGGCCTAATTTTATTATCCACCAGTGAATAAGAAATACTGACAGGCACCCCTAGCGGTCACAGAAAGAATTACAATTCGTACCGTGAGCACTATAGATTTCGATAGGTAAGAAACCTAACGTAACTTGTAACCAAGGTAACTCGATGACAAAACAGTGATATCAAACTTTTCGCACAAAGGTACAAAGGCGGTAATGCCTTAGGCATTCTCTACCAGTCAACCAAGGGTGGTGAAGAGATTAGATGGTAGGTGCTTTGGTTGAAAGGGGCAATGATAAACAACAAAAAAACAAAACTCTTAAATCTATTCACACAAATACATAAATAGGTTATATACACATACATACTATTACCATAATATATACAATATTAATCAAGGGAGAGAGGTGTTGAGATGAATCGACGCTATTTGTTTTGAAAATAACTCTGCAATTTCTGTTTGAATGCAAACCGACTGGTGGCCTTTCTGATATCAAGAAGAAGCGAATTCCAAAGAAGAATGGACTGAATATGAAAGGAAGAATGAACAAAGTCAGACGTATGAGAAGGACAGAGTAAGAGAAGGTTGATAAAAGAACGCAGGTTCTTAGTATGTGAAGAACACAAATATTAGAAGTGAGTAAGTAATTTAAGTATTTTTTTTAATCGTACTGTGTACTGATACCATCATACTTAATTACTAAACCTGCAGCCTAATCGGCGAACACATTTTCGGTAAATGATTGAGACTAGTTGGTATCGATTGGACATTCATTGCGTTATTTACGTTGTGGCAGTACCGAAGGTTGCACCATTATTAGTCGCATGACGGTGCACTCTAACCGAGCGTGTCGACTACTCTTACCACTACCCGACGCCCGCGCACATCACTTGCCGCGGTGCCGCTGGCACATTATTATATCCGCTATCGCTTGGTCACGCTCGCCAGTGCGAACCTAGACTTGACGGCGAATGCACGCGCAAATTTTCTCTCCGCTTAATCGCTATTGCTTACGCTTAACCTATTAAATCTAGACTTTCTTTAACTTCTAACTTCGCTAATATCCTTACTCTTTTACTTCTTATTCTTGTCTTCATATCTGTGCTATCAGTGACTGTACATCTTTGCTCTGTGATGAACAATAAACATTTTTAAAACAATAGTGTTTCGTGATTTACTCAAGCCTCACACGATTAACTACAGTGGTGACCCCGACAAAGGAACTTAAGAGTCAAATTCAAGATGGAGGCTAACCTAGAAGCAGGAAAAAATGCCGCTGAAGGAGATAAGGGCGATGTGTGGCGAGTTGGAGTGCGAGTACCGCCGTTTTACCCGGATGACCCAGAACTTTGGTTTGGCCAACTGGAGGCCCAATTTACGTTGTCAAACATTACTAGTGACTCAACAAAATTTTATTACACCGTGACACAACTAGAACATACGTACGTTTCTCAAGTTAAGGATATATTGTGCTCACCGCCCATTACCGGTAAATTTGAAAAACTAAAGGGTGAGTTAATCAAGCGTCTCAGTGCATCTAAGGAAAAGAAACTTAAGCAGTTATTCCTTCACGAGGACATGGGAGATCGTAAGCCTTCACAATTTTTAAGACATCTAAGAAATTTAGCAGGCCCAACCGTGTCTGATGACGTGTTAACTACGTTATGGACCGGTCGCTTACCACATAGCTTGCAAACTGTCATGGCTTCGCAACCCAAGCTATTATTAGATGATCTGGCCGAGCTAGCAGATCGCGTTCATGAGATAGCACCATCAACGCCTCATCACCACGTGGCTATGGCCTCAACCACGGCAAACCCAGCCGCATCCTCGCGCGTGGATGAGCTGGGCAAGGAGATTAGTGCTTTAACTAAACAAGTTGCTAAACTTACCTCTTATGTATACAGGCAGTCACGTGCACGTTCCCGAACCAGGTCCCAAAGCCGCCACAACCGCCACCGCAGTCGCAGTCAGTCAAGTAACCGGCAACCACCTCCAGACCACCCTCACTGTTGGTACCACTACAATTTTGGTACAAGAGCGAAGAAATGCAACGAGCCATGTAAGTTTAATAATACGGGAAACGACGCGGGCAGCCGGAAGTAGCGGCCAGCGACTGCCCAGTCCAGACAGGCCGTTTATTTGTATCAGATCGGACCACTAAGATGCAGTTTCTTATAGACACTGGGTCAGATTTATGCGTCTACCCACGTTCAGCAACCAGAGCACCGTGCTTCAAGAGCAAATATGACCTTGCAGCAGCAAATGGAACCACTATACATACTTATGGCCCCATATCATTACATTTAGACCTAGGCCTGAGGCGTGATTTTATGTGGCAATTTATCATAGCAGATGTGTCTAAATCAATCATAGGCGTGGATTTCCTAAGTTACTATAATATTCTTGTGGATTGTAGAAACCAGCGACTCATAGATGGAAAAACATCATTGTCAGTGGCCGTGCCAAAACAAAACATCCCAGAGAATATTGTGTCCATCAAGACTGTCGCAGGTGAGACGGAGTATCACAACATACTGCGTGAGTTTCCGGAGGTCACGCGGCCCACTGGAGTGGTACGTACAATTAAACACAATACTGTTCACCATATAAACACCACACCAGGCCCGCCTGTTGCGTTCAAACCGCGACGTTTGGATCCAGTTCGACTAAAAGCCGCTAAGAAGGAGTTTGACGAAATGCTGGCTAATGGCACCGCTAAGCGTTCTGAAAGCTGTTGGTCTTCGCCTCTACACATGGTCAAGAAGAAAGATGACGGCTGGAGACCCTGTGGAGACTACAGGGCGCTCAATGCAAGGACTATTCCAGACAGGTATCCAGTTCGTCACATTCACGATTTCTCGCACCAGCTTTCAGGATGCACAATCTTCTCAAAAATAGATTTAATAAAAGCTTATAACCAGATTCCAGTCAACCCAGAAGACGTTAAAAAGACCGCCATAGCGACACCCTTTGGCCTATTCGAATTTGACTTCATGACATTTGGTTTACGTAACGCTGCACAGACTTTCCAGCGATTTATAGACGAAGTACTGCACGGTCTAGAGGATTTTACTTACGGGTATTGTGACGACATCTTGATCTTCTCTTCTACAGAAGAACATCACAAAAATCATCTACGGCAAGTTCTCGAGCGTCTCACAAAATATGGTGTTCTCATCAACACATCAAAATGTGATTTGGGAAAACCAGAACTGAGTTTCCTCGGGTACCAAATCTCAGCGTCAGGCACTAAACCCATGGAGGATAAGGTACAAGCCATCTTAGACTATCCTGTACCGAAAACTGTGAAAGAATTAAGGAGGTATCTAGGAATGCTTAACTTTTACCGTCGTTTCGTACCAGAAGCAGCAAAACGGCAGGCGCCCCTAAATTCACTTTTGCAAGGCTCAAATATTAAGGGTTCACACCCAGTCCAAATGACTCAGGATTTAATACAGGCGTTTGAAGATAGTAAAAAATCTTTGTCAAACTACACACTGCTAGCACATCCAGATCCAAGTGCTGAACTAAGCATTGCTACGGATGCTTCAAATGTGGCGATAGGTGCAGTTTTGCAACAAAAAAAGAAAGGCAATTGGGAACCTTTAGCGTTCTTCTCAAAAAAACTATCGTCACCACAGCAAAAATACAGCCCATTCGATAGGGAGCTGATGGCAATGTACGAAGCCATTAAATACTTCCGCCATATGGTCGAGGCCCGTGACTTCTCAGTTATAACCGACCATAAGCCTCTCACACACGCATTCAAAACTACCAGTGAGAAAAGCTCGCCTAGGCAATTTAGACATCTGGAGTTTGTGGCGCAGTTCACAACCGACATACGCTACATTCCTGGGAAGCAGAACGTCGTCGCAGATGCTTTGTCAAGAATTGAGGAAGTCACTCAAGGCATTGATTATCAGGTTCTAGCACAAACTCAAAAAACAGATTTAGAATTACGAACTCTGCTGGAAAAAGGCTCGTCACTCAAACTACAAAAAGTGAATATACCAGGAACATCAATTGAAGTATTTTGTGATGTATCAACACAGCCACCACGTCCATATGTCACACCAGGATTACGACGTCAAGCGTTCAACTCACTCCATAACTTAAGTCATCCTGGAAGAACAACTACAGCGCGACTGGTCGCGCAGAGGTACGTGTGGCCAGGGATACGCAAAAACTGTAGGGAGTGGTCTCGAGAATGCCTCAAATGCCAAGGCAGTAAGATTACCCGTCACACCTCATCTCCAATATCTCCATTCCTACTTCCTTCATCCAGGTTCACCCACATCCACCTCGACATTGTCGGGCCATTACCAATTTCTTCTGATTACAGGTACTGTCTCACCGTCATCGATAGATACACGCGATGGCCTGAGGCATACCCCATCAAGGATATCACAGCAGAGACATGCGCAGCTACACTCATCTCCGGTTGGATTGCCAGATTTGGTTGTCCACTAAAAATCACAACCGACCGTGGGCGACAGTTCGAGTCTCACCTCTTCAGAGCCATCACTTCCATGGTTGGTGCGCAACACTTCCATACAACCGCCTACCATCCTGCCGCAAATGGTATGGTCGAGCGGCTACACCGACAGTTGAAGGCAGCCATCATGTGCCACTCGACGATACACTGGACAGAAGTTTTACCACTTGTACTTCTAGGCATCAGAAGTGCTTGGAAGGCGGACATCCAGGCGTCACCAGCAGACCTAGTCTACGGAGAACCACTGCGATTACCAGGCCAGTTCCTTGCACCTACAGACGACCTCAATACAGCTGACGTCACCGATCTAGCAACGCGTCTACGGAACCACATGAACAACCTCACTCCAAAACCAGCATCGTGTCATCGTAAAGGTCCCTTCTTCATACCTCGCTACCTCGACAGTTCGTCTCATGTATTCCTGCGGCAGGATTTCGTCCGAAGACCGCTGGAGCCACCATACGCTGGACCTTACAGGGTTCTGGAACGGCATCCAAAATATTATAAGTTGGACGTGCGTGGAAAGGAGATGACAGTAAGCGTGGACCGTTTGAAACCTGCTTACCTAGCGCGAGAAGATGTTATCACCCCTACTTCACAAGCATCTGAGTCACCTTCTGCTGCATCAGAGTCCAGAGAAGACACAGAAAAAAGGACGAGAAGTGGACGACGCGTACGCTTCCCTGATTTCTACCGCCCGCAGTAGCGGTCTTAGCAGGGGAGTACTGTGGCAGTACCGAAGGTTGCACCATTATTAGTCGCATGACGGTTGCACTCTAACCGAGCGTGTCGACTACTCTTACCACTACCCGACGCCCGCGCACATCACTTGCCGCGGTGCCGCTGGCACATTATTATATCCGCTATCGCTTGGTCGCGCTCGGCAGTGCGAACCTAGACTTGACGGCGAATGCACGCGCAAATTTTCTCTCCGCTTAATCGCTATTGCTT
>VKGM01014372.1:0-10049 GCA_007844875.1 Busseola fusca | reverse complement strand
GTAGCAGTGTCAACAACGTAAGGGTGGATACTCGCCGTACGACGGGTCGTCCGATGATGGAACGGTGATGGCGGAATTAAGTCGTGTAATTCCTGCGCACACTCCCCAAAATGCAACCTATAGAATACCTATTAGATATTAATTAGATATATATTAGATATAGATTAGATATTAGAATATTAATTGATAAATTTACGTCTGTCCACGTGTAGTGTAGTTGTGATGTGGCTGTGGTTTTTTTTTTTTTGGTGGGTGGGAAATCATCAAATGACCTCTCCCGCTCTGGGCGGAGCGGAAGGGCGTGTCAGACTTTTAGTGACTAAAACTCACCCATGTTCCTTCACCTGCCTATGCGCCCCAGGGACCCCGGCCCTGGGGCAATGTGGCTGTGGTTGTGTTGTAGTTGTGGTACATGTGACATGCTCGAACTTGTTGGTAGGCGTAGATAAAATATGAATGCTATATAGTTTACTTATAAAATTTTTCATAGTATCCGTTTTTTAAGTAGTAATTTAGTTCTCATTTTCACATTAATTTATGATTGACTGGCCTGTTGGTCTAGTGGTTAGTGACCCTGACTGCTATACCGGAGGCCGTGGGTTCGATTCCCACCCAGGACAAACGTTTGTGTTATGAGCACGATCATTTGTTCTGTGTCTGGGTGTAATTTATCTATAATATGTATGTATTTAGAAATATATAAGTATGTTTATCAGTTGTCTAGTACTCGTAACACAAGCTCTGCTTAGTATGAGACTAGATGGCGTTGTGTGAAAGTTGTGGAATATTATTATTATTGCCTTTATTTCATTATATATACATATTAACTTATATTTTTAAATATTTCACTATAAACAAAGTAAAAAAAAAAAATTAAAAATATAAAAAATAGTAGCCCACCGGTATCGGGAACAGGGTCCAAGCTACCGGCGGTCAGGGCTCCAGAGAGAGGAACTCCTGACAATGCGAGCCGTGTCAAGAAGTACCGCTTTCTGAATCAAGCCCTTGATCCAGCTGCCTAACGAGAGCCTCCTGAGGTGTTGGTCGAGGCTCTTGGCAATTAAGCCATTGGCTGTCACAACTATCGGTACAATGATTGCCGAGTCCACATACCACATGTCGACACGCTCGCGAGCCAAGGCAAGTTACTTGATTTGTTTGTCTTTCTCGGCTTTCACGAGGTTCTCATCATGAGGGATGGTTATATCAACAATCATTGCACGCCGCTCTGATCAATCCACCATCACTATATCAGGCTTATTGGTAACAATAGTCCTGTCAGTGATGATGGACCGATCCCAGTACAATGTGATATTGCTAGTTTCGAGAACTGGGTCGGGCACATACCTGTAGTACGGCACCTCCGATTCCACACGGTTGTATTTGAGAGCAAATTGCTGATGGATTATCCTGGCTACAAGGTTATGTCTATGCAAGTACTCTCCATTAGCTAGACGAGAACACCCGGAGATAATATGCCGGATTGATTCCCCCGGACGATGACATACCCGACAGATGTCAACCGTACCGTCTTTCACAATATATCTCCGGTAATTGTTTGTCATCATAACTTCGTCCATAATTGCACAGACAAAACCTTCGGTTTCTCCAAAGAGGTCACCGGAACGCAACCAGGCTACGGACGCTAGTAGATCTACATTATTATTATTATAATATTACTAATAATATTTTAGATATCCTTTCACTTTAACTGGCTACAGTAGTTAATTGTTATTTTTCATTTCAAAAGTAATAGAACAAAACACTTTACAAACAATTAATCGAAATGTTCATTAATTTTGACGTCAAATCAAAACCTTTCAGTCAAAGTCTTTTGGACAAAGCCGAACGGATCAAATCCATTATAATTAAGAAAAACCATTTAAAGTTCTAACTCAAAAAATCTTTAACGATAACCGAACTTAGGAATTAACCGACCCTTTGATATTCTGAAATTAATTCCGGGCACCGCTTGAGACGTTAATTTATTTTGATTAAGCTTCTTTTGTGTTTTACTTCAAAATTAAGCTGAGATAACTTTTTCTTTAGGACGTTAGGACTGGCGTTTGAGTATTAATAAAACAATCTATATCGTGCCGAATTCGTTGTTTATGATCATCATAATTTTCCAACATCCCACTGTTTTCGCCAGCAGTGATAGTGCTTTGCCCATTAGTGCGACAAAAAACAGGCGAAAAACAAAATATCCCAACTTATTCGGGGCCGGAAAAACTTGACCTTTTTCTTCCTTAATCCTCATTAGTCGTCATCTCGATAATCACCCCCTTTCTAATTCCATAATATCTTTCACAAAATCATCATTTTTGTGATCATCATTCCAAAATCTTATTGTGAAAACTTAGGTTAAGTGAGTTGGAAGCCCGCCTGCAGAACCTGCACCATCAATGGTGTTAGCTGTCATACCACCTGATGCTAGGGATTGACACTATTGACAACTCACTTCAAACTCATTTCACAATGACATTTTTTTCAGAATATACCGGCTTGTCAGGGTTTTTACTGTAAACATGAACCTTCAAAATAATGTTACAGTTATCATCGTAGGAGGCAATCATTAAATCTTCACCGACGTGTTGATGCATGCAAATTAAAGGTTGCTGGTATACCTACATTTTCAATAAGGCATGTAAACAAATTGGTTTAATTCCCCTTTCTACGCCTTTGCGTCCCTTAAAAATGTTTTAGTTTTATTTATGTAAAAAAAATTTATTTCATACCTAATTTTCCTTTTCAACGAAAAGTTCTTACACTAAATGGCAGGATCGCGGTCAAGCACTAGTTTATAACAATAAAAACAAAAAAAAAAATGAGAGCCGACAAAATATTGTTAGCATTTGTTTTGTGGGTTGCCTAATTTATACTTCACGGCGTAGTGTTCCGAAAAGAGGTTGTAGGAATGTCGCCTTTGATCTAGGCTTTGAATGACTAATTGGTAGAATTTTTTACCACTTCGCTCTTTAGATTTTAGTACAAAAAAACAATTCTTGGACTCATTTCCATGCTAATTTCGAAGTGGGAGAGAAATAAATTCTTCAGCTACTTAGATGTTTATACAAGTTACGAGGAGAAATGAATGAATATGGCTTTCTTTTGTAGTACCGGGGGCTTCGCTTAGATTGAACTTAAGGCACCATTAGGACGTTTTAGTCAAAACAAAAAAGCTTGTCCCTTTTTTTGAAAACATTTTTAGAAGTAATTTGTTGAGTCAGTTGGTGTGTGATGAGTGTGAACGTGTCTCGGCACGTTGCACGTTAGGCCGTTGGTCCCGGCTTTCATTCGTAGATCTTTGACAGTCGTTACGGGTCGTCAGAAGTCCGAAAGTCTGACCACCGTCTTTCCAAGGGGTATCGTATTTCCCAGTAACTGGGTTGTGAATGTGTGTAAAATACTGCTATTCAGCTGAATCTGGCTAGACTGGAAGCCGACCCCAACATAGTTGGGAAAAGACTAGGTAGATGATGAGTTCGTGTGTGATGTCCCAATAGCAATCATTCGAAGACATGTGACATCTTTCAAGCTGCACTGGGCCCGCGTGGATTACGGCCCACTCCTCCTCACCGTGAGGAGGCTTGTATGTGTTGTGGGAACATTATAGGCTAATTATGCAGTAGAAATATTCATAAATTAAAGCTTGTTCATAAATAGATGGGTTTCAATCTCGTATATATAAATAACGGACGCTTGTCTGTAAAAGATTGCTCTTAGCGATAAGACCACCCATTGTGTCACCCTTTGTAAAATATTTATACTGATGTTCTGTAATTTACATAAATATGTACTGTAAAATATATGGTGTACACAATAAAGAGTATTCTATTCTATTCTAACGTAGGTACCTAAGTTAAGCGATACGCCGCGCCTCGCAAGGCAAGGTAAGGCAAGGCACGACACAATATTTGAAATACCCGACGTAAAATTGGTGCATTTATAATGATTATATCAAACATTCGATGTTTTATGACGTATTTCTCGAATCCCTTTCAAAAGCGCCGAGACGCCCAAGGGGCGAATTTCACCATTGAAAGTGAACCCGATCATCACAATATCTAAACTCCGTTCAAGAGCTGTCTGTTAAAATATTCCACAATAATATTGCAGACAGCTGTTCAATAAGGTTTCGATGTGCTGATTGGGTACAATTTATTTGTTGGATTGAGCCCTTATTTAAAAATAAAAATTAGATATACGATGATATTATAGCTAGCGATTAGGTATAGAATCTGATAACTCAGCTCTTTTCAAGTCACGTTGGTTGTAAAACGTTGTTGAAAGTAAACTTTGTAACTACTAAAATTCCTCAGGCAAGGTTTTGACTTTGTAAAAAAAAACATAGCGCTGGGCTATTTTGCCTTTTAAGGAAGAAACGTCAAAAATGAGGTGTATTTTATTAGGTTTTACAATATATTAAATTCTTTATTATGAGCAAACATGAAACTCATAGTGTTAGTAACAATAAAATTAACTTACAAATATGTTAGTGGCACAAATAATAGTACCTAATTTTAAAAAACACACACAATCTGCGCAATGAATTGAAATATTAATATTCTATCATCTAAAAACAGATTTTCGGCAGATTCCTTAAATGAAACTATCATAGGTTTATACATAATTGACTGATATAAAAGTCAGAGCATCATTCATCGTTCATTAGTTCATTTTGCGGAGTAATTGCATATCAGCCATTGCACTATCAGCCGCAATGGGTTTAATTTTGACAGTTCATCAACATTCATTGCGTTATTAAGGTTGTTGAGCAGACACTGTTTTCGAACATACGAAGCAACAGATTAGCAATAGCCTTTTTTTTTTTCTTGGGTGGGAAATCATCAAATGACCTCTCCCGCTCTGGGCGGAGCGGAAGGGCGTGTCAGACTCTTACTGACTAAAACCCACCCATGTTCCTTCACCTGCCTATGCGCCCCAGGGACCCCGGTCACTCTTTTTCAAACGCTCCACGGCCCTGAGGCAGGCATCGGTTCTTATCGGTCCCCACGCTATGCTGACTGCATCTCTTTGACGCGCGCGCGGAACACGACGCGCCGCCGACCCGGGCCTGGTCCTTACCGGGCGGCGAGCTACCCATTGCTCGCCGCCCGCAGGCCCGCGCCTACGGTGGCCGGGAGTTTGGTGCCATCTCCCGACGACCAGCAGTACGATTCTGTAACCACATCACCGTGAAAACTCAAGTGAAGTGAGCGTGGAGTAAACTGTCATTCCAAATTTTGCTAGGGATTGACACTATTGACAGTTCACTTCACCTAACCTTTCACGGTGAGAATTTTACAGAATCGATCGGCAGGGCGTCCTGCGGCGGCTAGGAGCGTGAGGACGCTGCGACTGCCTCTTCCTCACGCGCTCCGCCTCCTCCATTGCGAGCATTACTGCCTCGCAGAAGGAGGCGACGGCCTGCCATGCACTCTCGCTCCGGACCATAGCCTGGACCAGGGCCGGACGCGAGAAATCGCCACCGCCTACCGCCGCCACGAGGACACGGCGGTGCTCCACCCAAGCGGGGCAGACCTCCACCGTATGCTCCACCGTGTCCTCAGGGCGACCCACGCAGTGATGACACCCTGGCGTTTCCTCCCGCAATAGCCTTCAAAATGATTCAGATTGAGATTGACATTGTGTTACGCAATTAGGGTGCTGGTCATAAGCATTTTCTCAATCTCATCCTCACTGTCACGCCTTATCCATTCATTCGCCGGCCTTTGTGACATCGTTCATCCCTAATAGATCGTAAATTCTCCCGATTTTACTGCAGTAACATATTGGTGTAACAACCCTACGTATCCTTATACACAAATATAGACAAAATGTTGAATTAGCGAGCAGATGTTCGAGTCGTAAACGCTAAGGAAAAAGCGGGTGGAACATCGTTTGTTAAGGGTGTTCAGTAAATACGTGAATATGTTCTAAGTTCCACGCTTGTTTATTGGATGTTAAATAAAAGGAGCTTAACGTAATTTACAAAATACGGTGTGGCTTCAACGCACAACCTGTTACCATGGACTCGGTTCATAATTCAAAAACCCTGCGTTGAATGTTTTGGTCGGTTTTAAAATAAATTAACCGTTCAGTACATTTTGACCGAATAAGTATTATTGTACTTTTCTGAATGATGAGACTTGATTTTTTTTTGTTTGTGAAACATGATTCTTCAATTTTCAATTCTTTGTTGCATACCATTATGTATACAGTTGGTAGGGAAATCATTATATTAGTCACAATGATGGACCCTGTCAGGCACAGCATAGATCAGCAGCCTAATAATTGCGTAACACATTTTCGGCAAATGATTGAGACTAATTGGTATCGTTTGGACTGCAATCTGCATTCATTGCATTATTTACGTGTTGTGCAGACAATTTTTTTGGACTTATGAAGCAATGGTTTAGAAATCTGCTTCAAAATGATGCAGATTCCGATTAATAGTGTGTTACGCAATTAGGGCGCTGGTCGGAGATTGGAAGAAGAGCACTGGATGTTGAATCTGATAAATTTTAATACTAGTTAAGTAGTTAGCAAGTTATAGAATTGAATTTAAAAAATATAAAATTATTAGCTTTTAAATCATATACCAACATTTATTTATTCTTCGTAGGTTATCAAAAAAATCTTCTGTTTGTATGTGTTGAATTCATACAGTTTTTGCGTCGATATCCACCTGCCACCTTGTAAATCGATATCCTTGTCATTCTTTGAAAAGACTTTCAGCCTCTTCTAGATCTCGTCTAAAAATGATGAGAGTTTAACCAGGAAGTTGAATCGCACAATTACTAATCAATAATCTACGAAGCAGCACGACAGCAGTGGTGGCCCAGTGGTAACGGCCGCGACTTACAAGTTGTAGGTCGTAGGTTCGAACCCCGTCAGGCGCTTTACTTTGTGTAAATTATTTCATCACCACTGCTCTCAAAACGGTAAAGGAAAACATCGTGAGGAAACCGGCATGTCCTAGAATCAAACATTCGAAGACATGTGACATCTACCAACCCGCACTGGGCCCGCGTGGTGGATTACGGCCCACTCCCTCTCACCAAGAGGAGGCCTGTGTCCCAGCAGTGGGAACATTATAGGCTGATTATGTTATGTTATGTATGTATGTACGTCAGGCGCTGACTATTTTCACAGGACTAAATTAATATTTATATTCTGTCCTTTTCTTAATGAAATAGAAAGAAAAAGTTGCACTGAACTTAAATTAAGTTTAGTTTGTGAACAAGGGAATCGGAGCCAGTGACCATCTTGCAGTAGCCGGCCGATTCATAGCATGGTCCATGGCCCTCTCTACGAAAATCGGGGCCAGTGACCATCTTGCAGTAGCCGGCCGATTCATACCATGGTCCATGGCCCCCTCTAGGAAAATCGGGGCCAGTGACCATCTTGCAGTAGCCTGCCGATTCATAGCTGGGGCCATGGCCCACTCTAGGATAATGGGGGCCAGTGACCATCTTGCAGTAGCCGGCCGATTCATAGCTGGGGCCAAGGCCCCCTCTAGCAAAATCGGGGCCAGTTACCATCTTGCAGTAGCCGGCCGATTCATAGCTGGGGTTATGGCTCCCTCTAGAAAAATCCCTAGCTACGCCAATGTTCGCGTCACCAGTCCTGCTTATTTTAGTACATATATTTCGCGAACAAATCGCGGGCACAAAAATCTTTTTTCGAATGAATTTACATTAAATGCTTCTAGAATATTTCATATAAGAAATATTGTTAGTTCTTTCACTAAATTAAACTAACA
The DNA here is from genome assembly GCA_007844875.1 of Busseola fusca. Classification (NCBI taxonomy): domain Eukaryota; kingdom Metazoa; phylum Arthropoda; class Insecta; order Lepidoptera; family Noctuidae; genus Busseola; species Busseola fusca. The sequence goes on along the minus strand of VKGM01014372.1, from coordinate 2,281 downwards.
TAACAGTAAACTTCGGGTGAGGTAACTACAGTTTAGAATATATTATCATGTGTCCTCTCTTTGTCTCCTCTCTCTAGCTGTGGTAGGTACTGTTGTCTATCGATCCGTAAAATGTCACCGAACAAAGTAGAAAGCGGCGGAAAAGCGGTAAGCCGTATAGACCGGAAAACGTAAAAAATAAAATGCGAGGATAACAATATCATATTGACTCACAAACTCTATATACCTGTGTACACTCTCAGACAAGCCTCGAAGCTGTTCTAAGTGCGAAATATCACCCCTCATAAACAACTTCCAGTATAACTTAACTCATAATGTACCTAAATAACGCGCTGTAATAGATTTTGCCGTAATGCGTCAAACAGCAATAATTTATGGGCAGATATTTGGCAAGCATCGCGGTCCAGAAAAGCGTGATAATTTCTAGTGAGTGGATGCACCGTTTGAGGCGGTCGTCGCATGTTTCATTGCAATCATGACATATTTTTCGATATCACGTTGTTTCGTAAGGTCTATTTGTCGCTTACATTGGGATTGAAAATATACCGATTTTAGTGTCTGCTATCGAATAGGCAATCCGATAATCTTGGATTGAGCACTATATGCTTGGAGAGGTGTGCCACGTGAGCTGTTTACCAACCACGTATTCGTGCGTAGCTTAACTGCGGGTCGCATTGGACGATTTTCTGAGTAAAGATTGTTTTGAGGTAACACGGGTAAAGTAGTTGCTTGCGCATCCTTACATATGGCATATCAAACGTTAAATTAAACTTTGACAATACTGAAAAAGACTACAAAAATAATATAACATTAAGTATATCTCGAAAAAAAAAATTAATTGAAAACCTCCCTTTTTTTGAAGTCTGTTAAAAAGTAAGGTTTTGTGTTATCAAAACAGTGCATTGTCAATTATTACAGTGTTTTGTCATAGCAATCCTGTTTTGTCTATTTTTACCGGCGTAAAAAAGAAAGAGTTTCTCAAGTCGACACGGAAGTATATTTATTTCTGCAAGCGTGGACACTTTTAACTTTTTCCGGAGTAGTCCGGTCCTAAGTACCAGAAAAAACGAAACCCTTAGAGGTATGACAGACTGACAGACGATGGACAACGCTATCACTTTGTTATTCGTCCAGCTACCTGACTGTCAGTCTGTCAAGACCCTTTCTCTCGGAAGTGGAGGTAACGAGTTCAAATTAATATAAAATACGTAATAGAAAGAGAAAGCCGCATGGAAGAATTACGCTTTTCGTCATGTGAGAATTTCCACGAGTACACTCATACCGCAAGCCGTGTTAGAGAACGTCATGCCAAAAAAATTTTTAGATTACAAACTTACATTTGCAGTTGCGAAATTGAACAAGGTCAATTTTGTCAAGGTTAATTGCAGTTGCGAAATTGACCAAGGTCAATTTTGCAACTACAATTATTATTGGTAGACGTCAAGACGACTACCAATAATAATTGGAGGAATATATTTTTCAACAACAAATTTAAGTTTGTTTTTGGCATAAATTCATTCCAACTATGGAACGCTTCAATGTGCGTGGTCTGACATGCGATTTGTCGGTTTCTTTATTGTATTGTTAGGTATATTTCGAAGTTTAAAATGGAAAGATAAAATCGTCACCCAAAAGTAGCAAAATAGAGATTAATTGGTTTTCCATCTAATGCATTTTTGTAGCACATAATAAACATTGAAAACATTTTTCTAGGTATCGTATTACCCAGTAACTGGAAGGTGGAGGTCAAATAGGCATTTGTAAAATACTGGTATTCAACTGGATCCGGTTATACTGGAAGCCGACCCCAACATAGTTCGGAATAGGGTAAGAATATGATGAGGATGCCACACATTTGTTGTTCAGGCGACGCTATCACAAAATATACACCTGGAGTTAATCTGATGAAGGAAACGTGAGAGGATAGTTGAAAAAAACTCCTCACCGGTCTACAACAGCTACATCGTATATGGACTTATTTCATTTATCTTGGTGAGAACTTTATACCTATCCTTGATGATGAAGACCGAACTTTGTCTGAAATTGAAACATGGCGTCAAGTAAAATAATGAAGTGAAAAGCTTCTGAGCCTGTTGGGCCTTCAGTTTAATTTGTATCTTTGAAAATTAATTATTTATGTACAGTTGATTTGTTTTAAAACTATTGTCATTTTAAGTCTATCCTTGTGTAAGGTATCTTGGAGAACACTTAGTTGGAAGTGATCGTCGACCTGCACTTTCCATTTCTCGTTAAGCTCTTAATGTAGATATTCGATTTAAAG
>VKGM01014371.1:0-10051 GCA_007844875.1 Busseola fusca | reverse complement strand
CTCTCTCTCCGGACCATAGATAATTTTAACACCTAAAGTAAGGTACTTAAAATAAAAACAATCAATAAAAAATAATGTTTCATAGACATTACACGATAATAAAAAGCTAAATAAAGTCACAATATTTTCTTATGATTACAAAATAACCAACTCAAACCAAATTACCATAAAACAAGGTTTTGTAACGCCATAATATATTACAAATACCTATTCCAAACAAAATTGTATGAAATACCTATAAATTCTCACACAAAGAAATCTTAAAGCCCATAAATTATCCGCCGTCAATACAAAACAGGTCTCGAAACACCGTTATTGATGTCCAAAAGCATTATTACAAAAGGAAGCGCTCATACAGCCTCACGGAACAATTTTTATGAAATGACACATTACCATTTACCATAAGCGCTTTTATACTTTATTAACCTTCCGAAGTGTATAATTTGACAGTCACTTTCATAAATTTTAAAAGGCTTTACAAAGAAATCACGGCGAAACTTCGGGAGAGGTAGCCAAACGTCACTTGGACATATTATTACAGGAAATTTACAACGACGCGAAGCGACGGCCCGACGGCGAAATTGTCTTCTCATGAAACCTTTTCTGTAAGGACATAGGGCCTGCGAGTTTTAGGAGCGGGCGCGAAAGAATCCTTATACAATTTTGTTAGCAAAATTCTAATTTCTACTACAATTTTATAGCTGCCGTTTCACCAGCATAAGTGTCGATCCCGTGAGGAATACTAGGACAAAAACTATCCTATATGTTAATCGTGCAACCTGCAAAGGTCCGGCGGTACTTCACACCAGGACAGCTTCTTATGTTGTACAAAGCACAAGTCTGATCGTGTGTGGAGTACTGCTGTCACATATGGGCTGGTGCTGCAAAATATCACCTAGCTGCATTGGACTCGGTGGAGGGGCGTGCAAAGAGGCTTATTGGTGCTCCAGATCTGCTGAAGACCAATCTCCAAAGCCTGGAGCACAGGCGTAGGGTAGCGAGCCTTGCGGTATTCTACAGGATGCATTTTGGAGAGTGTGCGCAGGAATTACATGACTTAATTCCACCATCACCGTTCCATCATCGGACGACCCGTCGTACGGCGAGTATCCATCCATACGTTGTTGACACTGCTACGATCCGGACAAAGCGTTTTGCCTCGTCTTTTATACCGCGTATATCGAAGGACTGGAACAATTTGCCTGCGGCGGTCTTTCCGTCTGATTACAATTTAAGTGTCCCAAGGCTAGAGTGAATAGGCTAATAATTAATAAACTAGTGCGTTTAACCACCATTGATTGCATCACTGCTTTCTATCAGGCGGGATCCCGGTCAAGCGCTAGTTAAAAACATAAAAAAAAAAATCCTGGTTATAATCCATCTGCATGCCAAATTTCATCTAAATCCGTTCAGTAGTTTTTGCGTGAAAGAGTTACAAACTTACGCTTTTATAATATTAAGTAGGTTGGGATGAATCACAAGCCGCGCTCCGCGGTTTCGCCCGCTTAAATTTCATTCCTTTTGGGTATCGTGATATAAATTATCCTATGTGTTAATCCAGCAGCCTAATCGGCGAACACATTTTCGGCAAATGATTGAGACTAGTTGGTATCGATTGGACATTCATTGCGTTATTTACGTGTTGTGCAGATAAATGTTTCGAACTTATGAAGCAATGGTTTAGAAAATTGCTTCAAAATGATGCAGATTCCGATTAATAATGTGTTACGTAATTAGGGTGCAGGTCAAAAGCCAGCCTGGAAGGAATTGAGAAGATTATTTTTAGAGACGAAAGTGCTTATTTGATTTTAGATTAACCCTTCAAGAACTTTGGATAGGAATTGTAAGACGTATATTGGACGGTATTCAGAAAAGGTTATGGAATTAGACTATTTGGCAAAGGAATGATTTTAGTATCTTTCCAAAAGCATGGAAAGACACCATTAGATGCTGAAAAATTGAGTATATGACAAATGACGGGAAGGATAACAGTCAACACATGGACCTACATATTACGGCTGATACAGTTACTTCCTTCTGCATAGAAAGTATATAGTGTATGCTCTTCTTAACATTACACGCGGAGAACTGACCAAAAACAAATGGAGAATAACTGAGAGTCCGAAGAGAAGAATGATAATTCAGTGTATTCAGTGTTGTTGTTCTATCGAAATTGGAGGAAGCAGTAAACTGATTATTCTTTCCATTTATGTCAATGATTTTTGGGATTGTCTCGTGTCGGGTTTTACCGACCCCCAATGGTCTAAGAAATTTTCAAACTTTTTGGACAGAAGCATGGATGTAGTGGCGATTAGCATTCCTGCACACCTTGTTGCAGTGATTATGGATTGAAAGGTATCTTTTCCTTTTAGTATCATTAGCCCTACGCTTAAATTTACACTTTGTTTTAATCTAATTTGTGAGCTACGCGGTGCCGGCAATGTCTAACCTTAACTACTCGAACAGGTGCGTGATGATCGTAGAGCTCGATAAACTTCGAAGTGATTATATTAACTTATGATTAATGCAGAGACAAACAGAGTAGACCAATCTATGTATATTGCTGGCATCCTTGCAAAGATTTTTATCAACGTTCATGTTACCAAAATTGCGTTGCATGAGAATTTTAGCTTTCACGTTAGGTGGGCGAATTTTGTACGACAGGAATATTGATCAGGTCATGATAGGAAAAGGCATCGTCTGGACATTGGCCTTGTTCATTATCTATATTCTCATTTGTATATTATATCTATATTCGTAAGACTGACCTTACCTAATCTACCCTTATAAGTGTATAATGCAGTATGAACATTTATACTACTATATTGATTTGATGTTATAACAGAAGTTGTATTGTCTTCGAAGATCACGCCAGATCGGTATTCGATCACAATTGCGTACTTCCGATGGCCATTCTTCGCGGGAAAGCGAACAATCACTACGTTCTCTTGCTCTTTTATCTTTAGGTGTTTAAACGACGTATCTATACAACGCAGAATTACTTGAAAGTGTCAATGTTTTTCTGAATTTAGTACCAGGAACTTCCGTCCGGATTGACGTAAGACTAAGCAGACTAAGAAAGCATTGTTTTTCAAAAGATATGCATAGCGAGATCGCGTGTACCGTAAACTTTGCACCTCAGTGTTACCTCTTTACGGGTAGGTAAGTGCCACTCTTGATGATGTAGATACATATTTAAGTTACGTGCTCACTCAGCGGAACGTACTGTAAATCTACTTATTTTATAGACGTCTGCGAGAACAAAGTAAACTGTAAAGTTTGCAGAGTTGACAACTGAATTTGTTTTGCTCGCCTTCCTACAAGTTGGATGGGCTGTTACTGAATTTTAATTTAATTTGAGAAATGTATAACCGCACGGTTCGATCGATAAGCTTTAAAGCTACGCTTGCCGCGTTTACTCCGTGAATGGGTGATCATCTTTATATACCAGGACCCTCCGTGCTTCGGAAAGCAAGTTAAGCCGTTGGTTCCGGCTATCATTCATGGATATTTGACGGTCCTTACGGGTCGTTAGAAGCCCGAAAGTCGGACAACCAGTCTTACCAATGGGTATCGTATTACCCAATAGGTGGGTTGTGGAGGTCAGTTAGGCAGTCGCTCCATGTATTATACTGGTAAGTGGTATACAGCTGAATCTGGTTAGACCGGAAGCCGACCCCAACTATGTTGGGTAAAGGGTTGGCAGATCAAATTTAGTTTGGTTTTTTTCCATGGAGTTTGATAATGTGTAGGTACGAAGAAAATACATAAGATGTAGCAAAGAACTGTTCAACCTTTCGTTCCTTAAAGTGCTTTATTATGTAGGAAAATAATAATTCACGAATTCGTACTGTTTTAAATGCTTTACTCCGTAACTTTAATCTGTAACATAATTATTATTACTGGTGTTAGAATCTAAATGAAGAGGAAAGCTTTTACACGTACAACGTAACGCAACATATACAGCGTCCTCATACTTTCAAAAACGCCCACGTCTCGTACGTTCGTATGATAAGAGCCTTAATCGTCTGTTATATTATTTTATTAAGTGTTGTCAAAGGTCCCGGGATTTGACAAGACTTAATAAGATAATGAGAGAGAGGTATAAATCTTTATTAAACCCGACTCAACCCGTACTAAAGCTACCTGTGCCTCCTTTTACGGGCATAAGCATTAACACAGCTGTTAAAATAATGGCTGTCTTTATCATTTATTTATTGATTCTGTATTTTACAATTATATAATTTCAATATAATGATATAATAATTGAGCTCATATAAAATGTATGACACAAAGCCTTAGGGTTTACTGAACAACTTAATTTTTGCGTTTATAGCCTGAATTATGTTTCTTGTTGGAATATGCGCTTATTGATATCTACTCAAATAGAGGCCTATCGTATAAGGGAGGTTTACCAACCATATAAGGAAAATATGGACAGAGTAATAGAACAACTTTCTATAAGCAACTTTTTAATTACGCTTGCTGCCTTCCTGCTCCGCCCAAACTTATTAGTACAATCACTTACTCTGTTTATGTAGAGTCGAGAAATTTCCTCTCCATTACTCGTAAATAGTCTTTATATCGAGAGTAACTTATGCAATGCTATCTCTTCCAGTAATTCTGGCTCGGGTTAAAATCCTAACGATATTATTACGTAGAAGTTTGTTAGGAATTTTGCGTTTCCAAGTAATGATTTTCACACATGGCTCGATAGAGACAAATATTTACAAGTTCCAATGGTGACTATAGCGCATACAGTTCCATAAGACACGATAACTCGGTGTGCATAGTGCGCCGGTACATAACATGAACCTGCTGAAGCAGATCGCCACTCGAGCCCGTATTGTTTACATTACTCGCATAGCATGGTGATGTCACGAGCGAAACCTAATTCTAATGAGTCATGAGCTTTTTACAGGCGATGCACCGATAAGCGCGTTACGTGCATGTGTGATATCACGTCGTGTCGGCCGACATCGCGGACCCACGTGTTGGTGAAGTTATTGATGGCATCAGTGGGCGCATAATAACTGGTCCGAGTCTACCGAACGTTCAGTTACTGATTGTCCGTTACGGGGAGCGCGTGTCGCCTGCGATTCCGAGCCGGTGCGCGAGAGCATACACGACACATCCTTATTTATTGACACTTACCAATTTGTTTGAACATCGATTTGACAGAGACCAGTGTGTCTTTGGCAGTGTATGTGCTTCCTCATTGGATGAGTTGACCTGATCAGCTGAATCGAAAATCCTACGAGTGCAGGTGCATTTGTTTACATATTTAATTTTGCTGATTTGTTTTTGCTTTCTTCAAGGAAAATGTGTTGTTTTGTTCTACAACATACGTTTGTCTCAAGGTAAAAGATGCAAGAATACTAGGTCAGACGTGTCTTGTTGCATTTTATGTTTCGTTATAGCAATAATATATGCAATCTTATTTAAATGAAATGCGCTATGAGAACCTAATTATTACCTTCAGATAATCGCTGTGTATTTTGAAGCAATGATGAATTTTATGTTAAGTGATGTTTAACTATGCAGAATGCATGACGCTACATGTGCTTAAGAGTTGACAAGTCTTTTAAATTTGTACATTGCAAACTTAATTCTAAGTGCCTCATCACTTACAGAAAAGTACAGCATGCATTTCATTATGCGCAGATAATAACACAATTATGTACCTATATATATAAAAATTGTTTTAAAATAAACTATGAAAAGCTAAATCTATTGTATGTATGGATGTCGTTTGTGACAAGAATTGCTACGAGTGTCAAAATTCGTAGCACATGCATAATTACTGTAGTATTACATATTATATAATGTGTTATATTTCACTTGACATTCATTGCGCTACAGAATGAAATGCAGAATTTTAAAATATGCGGTACTATCACAATCTGTTCCTAATTACACATTGAATGTTAGTGCATTTGAAAGTTGGCACCGTTTCGAGTCTGCAACCTATCATAACATCATAACATAGTACATAAATATAATAGATATATACGTGACAAAATGTTAGAGCATAGGTTTATGTTGCGAGCTACACTATTAATCAGCCGCTTGTCCAAATGTTTCAAGGTTTGTTTACATCCGCAGTTTTAAGACTAGGAAAAAATGCGACCTAGAGATTGAATTTCCTTTTAAATGTTCAAATAAACGATAACAATCTAATTAAGAATGTAACTTTATCAACGTTCTAAAGTGTTTGCACAGTTGTAGTTAGTATATGTTGCTTGTGAAGTACGTGATCCATTTTATAAACATCGTTAGCGTTTGGTTAGCGGCCTCGACTACCTACTGAAGTACTGAGGACTATAGAGTACAGGTTAACTGCTCACAATATGTTTAGAAACACTATTCTATACAAACAGGTGATATTCTTGGAATCTGTGTTACATGCTATTATGCACACTCGATCTGAATGCCATACTGCGCCTTATCATTAGACAGACAGCCATAAAGATTTATTATCTTACTAGTTTTATTATTCGGAATAATAAAGTGATTTCTTGATTCTGATTTTTATGGTAATACATAAAACAATACGCGTTTAAATGATATGCGCAGCTAAAACAATATGAGTCAAACATATTTATATATTTCTAAAATATTGTGGGTATTACGCATTTGTAGCTTTGCAAAACCAATCAAATTCATTCTAAAGAATCTGTTTTATCTTATTATACAACATGACATCAGCGAAGGGAAGCCAAGCATCCTAAACTAAAAAGAGTTCCAACTTATAAACAGCATCATTACGTTTCAAAAGACATCGTTAACTTCCATGTAGAGAATACTGTCAGTAGTAAATCGTAACGTTGACATTGATTTCTATGTTAGCGTAATAATTTATAAGCATTCAGAGTTATATTTATAGCACTATTAAGTACCTATAGTGCTCAATTGCAACAATAAGCGGGTCGGGTGCAGAACTCAGGGATCTGGGCGATGTAGTGGCACCGGTAGCACAGGAGGAAGTGTGTCGTTAGTCGATTGTAGTGCCAGGAGTCAGGACCCACTCTGCTCTATTGATTAATTCGAATGATTTCATTGCATAATGGCCATTTGGAGTGAATTGGTTGACTAGGCGTTTAGATCATCGTACCTCGTTTTGGTCCGTTGTGCTCACAATGTTTTGTTTGATTCCGTCTCATGACCCTTATTTGAAAAAGTACTACAGTAACCAGTCCACATTATTACGCCTCTACAAATAACACAATAACGTGTTTTACGTAAGTTTCTATAAATTCAAGCATTTTATGAGTACCGTAACGTAGCAGTGCGTATAATCCATTGCCACAAATCATGTTTTATTAGAAATTTCCAGAAGGTCTAGTCACAGGGCCTGTCAGGCTGTAACCCCTGCACGTTGACCCTGCTCACGGAAGATGTTAATCATGAGCCCCGCTTCAGGATGTAACGTAATATAACTCTCTACGACTATGATGGCACCTATAATATTTTATTCTCATGACAATATTAAGGATGGCTCTATGCATAATTAGTCATTAAAACCCGTAATTCATTAAGCATTTGTTCAACATTATTCATTCACGGTCACAAGACGCACGATTAATTGGGATTAAATCATAGCGACGTGTGGTTAATTAATCAAACCATTATTTATAATATTATTATTATTGTTTAATTCATTAAATTTGTTTAATATTTTTGCGGTTAGATGAGCAATACATTGGGTAGTATTTTCAGCGGAATATAACGAAAATAAACAACTTCAGTAAAAGTTTCTGACTTGATAGGTTCACAGGTCATGGTTAAATGGTTGAAGTAGTTAATGAGATCAAGTTCAATCATAGCGGCATTTGAGTAAATAGAAGCATCTCTAAACTAGGTATATTGTTTTCTTCAATTGCAGTTAATAATTTTAATCAAAAGTGGGTGTTGCAGTTGAAGCTAAATTCTTGATAAATAATCTTGTAGTCGACAATAAAGCAAGGTCAATCGGGTACAATATTGTGTCGAGTACCCACATTCCGCCTGCGCTTATTGCACAGTAAGTACACTATATTAATTGTCGCGCTGGATCGAACATACTTATTGCAATGCGCCGCGCAATATCCAGCCCTGCCTCGTTGACCCAGTGTCGCAGCTCACGGTCCAAGTTCAAACACGATTCGTGATTGAGAACCAGCTGACGATTCTTGTCTATGCAATGTTGCAACTAACGTGAAAGCTAGTAAGAGCTTTAAGTGAAAACGATAAGAAAATGCGCCACGAATTGAATTAAAAGTCAATAAAACTGTTATCTTAATTTAAAATGCCGCGAGCCGTTCCTCTTTATTGATCGAGTTCACTAACATAAACCCACTAGAAGAATTGATATAAATTAAACAGAAAACGCCAAATGTAGTAATATGCTTGTAATGTGAATATTTTACGGGACCTGTTTTGGAATCTCCGATATAGTGTAGGAAATGTGAATAGTGTGGCGTGTGAGCGCGCGTAGGTCGTCGCGACCGCAAGTGAGCTATAAGCTCGCGTTACATTGCGAAGGAATGCTAACAATGTGTCCATCTATTGAATGCAGGTGACAAAAGCAGTTGTGTAGATAGCTTTTCAACAGTGAACCACCTATACAAATACCCAATAATAAGTATGCGCAGCACAACCCACAGTAGACTGTGACACATAAGTACCATAGCAAAGACAGCAAAAGATTAACGACTGAAGAAACCCAGGAAGAGTTACGTAATGTGAAAGATTGCGAGTGAGTGAAAGCCAAGGCGAATGTGAAAATGATTGAAGGTTTATTTACAGACAGAGCAAATCTCGATCTATCTGCAAGAATTGTATAAACAGAAAATCTGGTTCCTGGTTCTATAACATTGGTTATCCATAACAATCACGCAAAATGATTAAAAAACTAAGTGATTGCGTCAGAATTCACAATTTAAAGACACCGACTAAAGAGTGTCCATTAGTCTATTACGTGTTGCGAACTGGGACATGCGCCATTTCAGCAAATTATAATTGCGAATGCTAGTAAATGTCGCTCACATTTCACCAACATAACATAACTGAACGTTACATGTGTCAGTTTCGTGGAAAGATGATGAATATATTCATTGTGTTCGGATTTCTTTTATGTGAGGCACTTTCTCACGATAACGCTTCCCTCGAGGGCGCGGGTCATCTCTAGCGTTTATCAGAAGAGGCCGACAATCGTCCCCGCCTACGTAAGCCGACGATTTATATGTAATCCTAGACGTGAGGCGCCAGTAAATGCACACCAGACCTTCATTTTTCGGATTTCTGATTTCTTAGTTAATCTAATACCTTGTCATATAGTTTGATTTTTATATATATCTATATATCGAGATTCAATTCCTTTGGGTTATCCATTCTATTAGATTTCGATTTGAGCGAAGCATTCGACTGTGTAAGTCCTGGCTGAGTTGCATCAAATGAGTTTCTATAAACATATAAAGCACAGTAGGAAGAGAGAATGTTAGCAGACAAGCTAAAGTGTATTGTTCTTAAATATAGGTAAGCAACATGTATGCTGTTCAGATCGTGATAAGTATTTTGTTTTTGGTGTTTTTGAACACATATAGAAAGACGAAGTGTTGTTTAGAAACATGAAGCGTCAGGGATTTTCGACCAGCTCCCCAAACACTGGCTTACTGTGTAGATGAGACCACCAATTATTCAATTATAATATATATTATTCAATTTATAATATTGTGATATGCCGTACGAAGTACGCGGCCGCGGCCGGAGGTTGGCGCCTCGTCGCGGTAACGGTAATACAAGATGCCTAGCTTAAGCTCACTCCAGACCGTCTCTGACACTTCCCTTATATTTGGATCATCGGATAGTAACGACACAACTGATATTTACCGGGTGGTCCTTACCTGACAGATCAAAAAATATTTAAATGCAGGATATGGGGAATTATAGATGAATAAGAGATAGATCATAATCAAATGACGGATGCGTGAGAAATATTGATTTATTAATATGTATCAGTTAACTTATATGGCGTGAAATATAATTTCTACTACAGGTTACAGTATATAGT